>JAQMYG010000004.1:11009064-11025568 GCA_030014215.1 Clariallabes teugelsi
ATGCTGTTAAAAATACAAGTTGTCCGAATAATTATTTACCACTAAAATACAGTAAACAGTACAAAATCACAGTAATACACTGTATATCAAAATACAGCAATTTACTGTAGTCTATTTCTACAACACAAATACTGTAATAAAACAGCATTTTACTGGCAAAACTGCTGCCAGTAATTTACTGTGATTTTACATGAAAATTTTTTACAGTGTAGACAAAGGTCTGTCAAAAGTATAATAGAAAAAAAACATTTTCCATGCAATACTGCTAACTCTTTTTTTTTTTTTTTTTATCTTGTTACAATGCATGATTTCTTCTTCTCCATATGTTTACAGAAAGGGGACTTGTGCTGAGTTGAAGTCCATGGACATGAGCATTGAACTCTCAGGTGGGAACCATTAAAAACACTTGGGGGGTAAACCCAATTTTAAATTCAAGTCTGACAAAGGCATTTATTGTTTTTTTTTTAGAACAAGAGTCTTATAGGTCAATAGAGAATAAGAAAGGGACCACTCAGCACAATGAACAATGTCGATCACTAGAGGAGAGCTGCAAAACTTTGGTAAGGTCAAACAGTACTTCTCAACTTACATAAACATTACATGACACACAATCTAGCAGGTAGATATAGCAGCAGGGGGCATTTAAAGATTGCATACATTTTAAAGGCATTGTACTGAGTTAGATTTCTATCTATCTTCTATCTTTCTATCTATCTTTTAATGTAAGCAGCACCTGAAATCCAGGTTATGTAATTTTAATTTAATTACAAGGTTTTCTAATGTACAGTTTGCATGTATTATGAATATATTTTTCATTGGTATGTTCAGAATTTAAAATAAACATGCTAGTTTATTAGTAGAATTTAGGCCAGCAAATGTAATAAATAAATAAATATATATATATATAATCACACTGCATGGTTAGCAAATAAAAATACATGTTTTAAAATCATGAGACTGAAATAGCTCAGAAGTTCAAGTTCTGAGCTAGAGATTAAAAGAGCCAGAGTTGAGCTCTAAAGCATGGCCTTTAATCCTTCAATCCCCTCAACTCTAAGTTGCTTTGGGGAAAGGCATCAGTCAAATGAATAAATGAAAATTCAATTTGTTAATGCAAATTATAGTTTAAAAGCATGCTTATGAAACTTGCATGTGTCTGATATTAAATATGCTTTATGTACTGGTTTACATATTAATATTAAATATAGGCAAAACTAGATTGAACACGACAAAATATAATATGTATATAGTCAGAAAATGTGAAAATAAGAGGAAAAAAAGCACAAGATTTTGCAATATTGCACATAAGCACAGTTTGAGATGTGGAAATCTTTTGGCTTCAGATTTAAAAGAGCAGTAACATGATGCACGGGAACATGTAGTGAGTGACCTTAAGCCCTAAAGAACACAGCATGTAAATCTGGTAATATTGCTATCAGGGTGAGCCATGTTCCTGGAAACACAGAAAGATCTGGATTAATGCTAAGTGGATGAATCTTGAGTCAGTATAATGAGTTTAGGAGTTTTCATTTTTATATGCCAAAACATAGACATTTACTGTGCCTAAAGTACACAAGATTATCGTGAGCACTGAATTTCTGATGTATTATTCTGCTTTGGAAATAGATTGAGGTTTCACTTAGCTGATTATCCAAATATGTAAAGTACAGTAGCTTGCTGAATAGCTATGTGCACTGAATACTGGTCAAACTTACAGTATATTCTTGCTAACAATTTAGACATCAGTAAGGATAGCTTAAAACTATTTCTAGATCACTAGTCTATTCAGCAATCTTTTGCCTAGCCTTTCCCGTGACATTATTTTCCAAAACAAGATTGTAGTGTGTTAAATTTTATTTTGAAGATACCTGCAAACCAATAAAAAATTACAAGTATGATGAAACAACTTGGACATTGCTTACAATACCACAACATACATCATCTACCAACTGGCAATTATCCTTAACAAGATTCTTAAGAAGAACTTTCTCATTCTTTTCATCTGTTTATTAAAGGACCTATAAATGTTATGTGATTCTACAGTTATGGACTCCATAGCAAATGGAATTGTAACACTCAACAATCAGTGAGATAATGTTTCTTTATGACTTTTTACAAATTTCCAATCTTTCTATTCTAACATAAGTATCACTATAATTGACTAATGTGGTATTGTGACAAATAACTTTCCAGTTTACCTTAAAAGTAAGAAGAAGTTTCATTTTCTGTCAGGTTTTGCACATTCATCCTTTGTTAGTTCTTCCATGTGTGTGGTTAATGTTTGGCTGAAGGAGCTACAGTCAGGTCCATAGATTTTGGAGCAACGTTTTTTGGCGTTTGGCCTCTGTACACCAACACATTGATTTTAAAATGAAACACTCAAGACGTAAGCAAAGTCAAGACTTTCAGCTTTGTTTCAAGGGGCTTGACAAAAGTGTGGCATTCACCATTCCAGAATTACATCAATTTTCAAACACACATACATGCGTTCATATTTTGAGGGGCTCATAAATAATCTAACAAACTTAAAAGTCTCGAGATCTCGAACTCATGGACATGACCAAATGTTTTGGGTCAATATCCATCTGCAATATGACGGGCATTTGTGGCTCAGTGGTAGGTTTCTTGCATGAGTTCAATTCCCACCCAATGCCCAAACCCCAACCACTGGATGCAGTGCCGGTTGCATTTCCATCAGAAAGGGCATCCGGCGTAAAACCTGTGCCAAGTTGTGTGTGGATTGAACCGTCCAGTGTTCTTGACTTGGCTAGGTGAAAGAGTTCTTCTTCACCATGGAAAGGACTCTGTGGTCTTCCAGGCTGTTGCTGAGCTTGCCAGTTAATTCTGTCTTTTTACAAAAAAAATTCCGAACTGTATTGGCCATTCCTCTATGGGTTAATATTATTTTATTTATTTTATTTTATTTATTTTTGGCCTAATGATGGTCACCTTAACTTTCACACACACACACATCTTTGGACCTCATGTTGACAGTGAACAGCTACCAAACGCAAGTGTAAAACTCAGAAAAACTTCCAGGCCTTTTATCTGCTTGATAAGTCATGGAGGAACAAGAGAACAGACCACATGCAACTGGCCATGCAACTGCTTGTCAGCCATTTCTTCCATTATTTATGAGCCCGCCCAAAATAGTTTTTCTGTGACTTTCTGACACAGTCTTGTCAAGCCCCTTGATTTAAAGCTGAATGTCTTGACTTTGCTCGCATCTTGAGTGTTTAATTTTAAATCTGATGTAATGGTGTGCAGAGGCCAAATGACACTGGCCCCTAGAGACAAAACGCACGCAAAAGTCAAATCACAAACATTATGGAAACAATGCTGCAAAAACAAAATCATATACAAATGTCAAAGCACATGATTCAATTAATTGCTGCTAATATTTACTACACAACTTTATTATACTAAATAACTTTTTAATAACTTCAGTTAATTTATTTGTATTTTTTTTCCTAGCAAATTTTTGCAGTCTTTCTCTTTTTGCTTGTGCTTTGCTTTTTGTATATGTTTTTGGGATTTGCAATGTTTTTCTTTTGCATGTGATTTGACATTTTTGTGTTTTTGGTTTTGCAACAATTTTTGTTTTTTGCATGTGCTAAAAAAAGATTTTTGTATCTGTTTTTGGATTTGCAGTGTGTTTTCATAATGTTTTGTGGTTTGACACTTTTTAAATTTATTTGCAGCACGTTTCTGTAATGTTTATGCTTTCATTTTGTATGCGCTTTGTCCCTAGGGGCCACCGTAATTTAGTAACATACAGTAATTTTTTCATCTAAGTAAAACACCCAATCTACTTTAGCACTTGACCTCTCCTACATAACTGAAAAAGGTCAATTGGAATAATTACTTTGTGACTGTATTTGGTCAACAGGCCGAAAGACGGAACAGACGACGAGCAGCTCAGTTGGCCTACTTGCAAGACTATTTCTCTCATAGGAAGACAAACATCCAACTAGGACAACCTTCACATCAACAAAAATCAATAAAAGATGTAAATGTGGAACTGCCCATGCCACAGAATGATATTCCAGTGATGACAGGTAACTCTAGTTCACTTCAAGTATGCAGCAGAAAAGGACACAATGGCCATATGCTATCTATCCTACCAGACCATCAGATTCCTTTTCTTCCCCTGGACTGTGATAGAAACATCTCATCTCCATCTCTTTCTCATCTAAACACTTCTGAGATCATCAGTGGAGCAAAGCGAGATGTTCTTGAGAAAGAACCAACAGAGTTGACAAATGATGCCTGGAAAGCGTTCCCTAATGGCACAGATAGTTTAGACAACCACAGCAATGCTTTGGACCAAAATAGCTTGCTTTGCATTGTAGGATTCAGTGGTTCTCAAACACCAAACACAAAGTTTGATGCTTCCGATACAGAGGACAAGATATTATCATTGTGGAACGCCCAGGAGTCTGCAATGAGCAGTGGGAATGGGTCACATGAGTGCTTTAATACAGTGGAAACTCAAGAGCCTGATTCTGTTAAACAAGCTCATGAGGATAGACACACATTTAGTGAAAGACCTTTTACTGAAAATGAGCCCATGCCATTAACCAAACCAGGGGGGATAGCCCATGCTGACGAAGCCACAGATCCACTGAAGTCCAAACCTGGAGATGGAGTATTGGTTGAAGAATATACAAGCAGTAAAGCATTCTTAGTCACAGAATTGAAGGTGAAAGAGGACATACACACAATAGTTGAAGACACATTGACATTTCCCAGAATCAGGCACAAACCTTTTACAGACAGCAGGGAGTTTTTAGAAAGACAGCATATAGATGAAAGCAGAGAACCAAAGATAAAGAAAGAGCATATGAGGAAAGAAAATGAGAATGCATCTCAAACCAAAAGAATTTCTTGGAGTGAGTGTTCTGAAAAGGATTTAATAGTGCTAGAAAGCAGATTACAGGAGGGTGATGAGGAACTATCCAATCTAAAAGAATTGGCCATAGAAAAAAGTGTAGTGTGTGATGAAGGTGAACCACATAAACAGACCGAATGTTTTGATAGGGGAAAAGAGTGGTGTGAGGTAGGAAAGAAGTTATTCTCTGACTCCAGTGAGAGGCAAGGAGAAGAAATTTCTGCAGTAGAAAATAAAATTGATAGAGAATGTGAAAATGGTTTAAAGGCTGAGGGTCAGGGTATATGTGAAAGGCAGAGTGAGGGTGATGACTATATAAACAAGGAACTACGCAAACTTCAAAGTTCCCCTGAAGCCTGCTTATGTACACCCAGTGTATGTATAACCAGCCACACCAGTATTCTGTCAGTATTTCAGGAAAACCCTTTTCCTGCCCATCACAAAAGTACTGAGGATGAGGAGACTCTGATGGATAGTGTACCTCAGGACCTCCAGGATCCAGTGGGGACTCAGTTTGCGAGTGCAATCTCCCAGACGGCTTCTTACTCAGTGGGCAAAATCTCTAGCTGGCTGCTGGTGTTCTGGGCCAAAATGTCTAATCTAAGCTACATCACTGTGGCCTTCGTGTGCGCCATCCTGTTCGTGATCTTTGTAACTGCATATTTGCACGACCTCCCAGTTTGCCAGGTCATTTACCTGTTGTCTGCATGCTGGTGGTGTAGACAGGTCTTGACAAAGCACGTGACCACTGCTGACAGTGTGGACTGACACCAGTAAGGGAAATGTTTCACTTTAAGGGCCCAACACCACATGTACCAGAGCTGCATTTCTGTCGTCTTAGGATGTTGCTTTTCTAAATAAAATAATTTGATGCTCATTTCCGAAGGGCAGCTTCTACATGCACCATTTTCTGAAGATGTTGAACATCACATATCAACGCTTCAATATTTGAGACTTGGAGATAAAACCAAGTCAATGTAGCATCTCTGTTTGTTCTGATTATACACATTTTTTTTTTCTTCAGATTTTCAAGAGTCAGGCTAACTTACATTGGAAATGTTTAACATTGAGTTCAAGTTCAATGACGTTTATTTGCATCAAAAAATGTAGTGCTGATATTCAGTGTGTGAATACAGTAGATCTAGTAAAAGTTAACAACTATACGTTTCTAACGGTGAACTAGCACTGATGACTTGTACAATCAAAAAGCATTAATATGTAATATTTGACTTCAGACAGCACGTTGGGTCAGAAAATAGCAGAACATAATCTAGAGGATATTTCTCTGACCATTGTTTGTTTTAAAAAGCCAACAAATAAATCATTGTTTAAAGATGATTAGGCACAAATGTGTTTATTATACCTTATAATTAGTCCATGGTGGTACTAAAACGTGTTAAGATGTGTAAGATGGTCAAGAATTAAAAGTTAAAGGTAAAAATACGTTATTTAACCAGGCCTTTCTAAATTTAATTAAAAACCCTACTGTAATGTCAATAACCACTATCACTTCAAGCTGTTTTAATTTTGCACTGCTGAATTTGACCATGTTGGCTTTAAGAATTCCATTTTCAAATGATTTAATACCCATAATTTTCTCTCAATATAGGTGATTTGTTTCATACCTTCCTAAGCAAGGGGCAGGGGTGGCTCGGTGGTTAAGGGGTTGGACTGCTGGCCAGGAGATCCCCTGTTCGAGCACTGGTTCCGACACTGCCGGGTCGCCACTGTTGGACCCTTTAGTAAGGTCCTTCACCCCCAAGCTCTGATACAATCGGGTGTTGAGCAGGCAACGCGACCCTGTAAATAACTGCCACAGAAACGGCGGATGTATATCCGTCACCCAATGTGCTGGGCGACACATGGATGAAACTTTCCATCCCTCCTCTCTAAGCAAGCTTGTACTGTATAGGTATCTAAATCTACATGTAACCATGTATTGGAATGCATTTAGGCAATGTTAGACACCACACATACAGAGTAAAAGGTCTGAATGTTCTTCCCCTGATGGCTGCTACTTGTTTATACACGAATGTCATGGACGTGACATTTCCTGCAACATCCACCATGTGACTCAAAACTAGGGCCAACCCTGGAAGCGGAGAGTCAGATAGAGAGAGACCTGATCTTAGTCATGTACGGTAGTCAGAAATTGAATTCTCACATGTAACCCGAGACTGGGCCGCACATGACAGGCAGTGCTTTGGAGTGTATCTGCTTGTTATCCTCAAACAATGGACTACATGCTTGTTATATTTATATGTACATGCATTAGAATACCAATATGCATCACATGATCTACTTGCATGTTTGTGCATTGCTCACACAGTATGTTTTGTGTTACAAAGGGTGAAGTTCATGTGTGTGTGGTGTGTGTGTGTGAGAGAGATAGAGATAGAGACAGAGAGAGAGAGAGAGAGAAAATAGAGCTTCTTGTTGACTGACACTGCGGTCACCTGATCCATTCCGGTGTGCCTCTGACCTTTTGGAGGGCTGGCAGGCTGGAGCACAAACTGAAGTCTCTCATCAAGAAGCACTTTCAGAAATCCTGGCTTGCAATGGGTTCAAAGACTCCTTGAGGGTCACATCCAAGTCTGTGCACCCAATGACGGAAAACTTTCAAGAGCTGAATCAGTCCTTTGAATATTAAAAAAAATCAACTTGGAGGAAGAATGTTTAACAGCAGTGTTTTAGAAATGGAAGGTGAAATAAAAATGAAGCAATAACCATGAAGTGATAAATAATATTGATTAAGGCAACGTTTTATTGAGCGGGCAAGAATTATCTGCCTCAATCAATCCATTGTAAGCATACATAGCTAACAATAAATCTTTAGGTGTCAAATCAATACCACAATATCAATAGTGTTGTGCTGAGAAGTAAAATGACCGAAATTATAATAGATAACAAAATATGAATCAAAGTTTAATTTCAGGTCATGAATAATAATAATAGTAATAATGATAATAAAAAGCGTTCAGTTTTCAAGTTCATTATAAAGTTAAGTCAATCTTAACCTGGAGAAAAAATGTGTTCAATGTGTCCTTGTTCTATTATTTAACTGTGATCTATGTTGTAGAATACACCTGGGAAACTCAGTCCTGACCAGGAACACTATTCATGATCGATAAAAATGTGTCAAAGACACAACCTTAGAGAGTTTTCCACAAGATCCACACTAGTCTTAAAAATACATGAAAACCTCATGTTCTGTAAAGTCTTATGGACACTAGAATGTGCACTAGAATGGAAAGTCAATAATATTCGGTTTCAAAGTCTCTTACACATATTGCACAGGATATAAACTCCTTTCTACTGTACAGGGCAATTTAGATCCCATGAAAATGTGGCATGACTCAGTTTCATTCTCCGCCTGTATCAGCACATATGCAGGTGCGTACCAATCCTTCTCCACCACATTTGTTGACCTTCATGAGGCAAGTGTGCATTATGTTTATCTTTCGGCTGCCCGTGTTAGGGGCCACCACAGCAGATCATCAAGTCTGCATATTTTATTTGGCACAAGTTTTGGGCCAGATGCCCTCCCTGGCAGAACACTCCCAATTTTATCCCAAGTTTGGACCACACTGAGACTTGTGCACCACTGTGACCTGGCTTCCCCTCTCAGGCAATCAAAACCTAGCAAGTGTGCAAGCATGAATAAGAGACGATAATCAATATTAAAGCAGTTCTTTGTACTATAAAATATATCGCTGTAAGTCTCTAAAGGGATATGCTGATATATTTATGGCATTTGTTCGATGCTATTAAGAAGACAGACTCAAGTGTCCAGCATTTCAAAGCTCTAATGAGTATGCTGAAATGTGATAGCAATCCTTAGCCTAATCATACTGGCATATACCCCAGATATTCCTCAGCAAAAAGAGAGAGGGGTCTGATTATAGAGCTGTATCATAGCCATCATGTGAGAGATATTTTGGAGGTGAGAATGGTTAGAAAGATTTAGCCATGCCACACTTGGTAACTGAAATCATTAATATTTACAGATGTAAGATGAGAGGGGTTTAAAGCGCTCAGGTGTGTCTTAATGTCTTAATCATGCCAAGGATAAAGAGTGTCAGCCATGACCTCAGAGAAACACGTGTTCCTGCTATTCAGCTTTGGGAAGGGTTATAAGGCCATCTTGACATTTACTATTCTCCACTGAGAAGGATTCTTTACAAATGGAGAGACTCCAAGACAGTTGCCAAACTTCCCCGGGAGAGTCTCAGAAGATTCAATCCAAGGCCAAACTGATTAATGTGCAGAGACATTAATAAAAACTTAAGAACTACATAATGTAACCTACAGGCCCTTGTAAGCACATCTTTATGTTTATGGCTTTCATGGCTTTCATGGAAGGGTGGCTAGGAAAAAGCTCTTCCTCTGCAAAAATAAAGTGGAGCATAACTTTGGAGGTTTGCAAAAAACTGCATCCGAACAAAGCACAGAAGTTCTGAAAAAAAATTTTTTTGGGACCAATGAGAAGAATGTTGGAATGGAAAAGTCCAGATCTTACCTCCACTGAGATGCTTTTGTGTAGAACAGTCAGCACAGTTTCTCCAAAATGATGTGACAGACTGATAAGGTTATACAGAAAGAATTTATAAGCTTAAACTTCAAGTTTAGTGTCTAAATGATGATTCTATAGTCATTACTGAATTACAAGGCTTTTTGTTTCCTACCTGGTTTCTAAGTGTTTGGTTACAATGCAACATAGTGAAATCTGTTTTTTTTTTGTTTGTTTTTTTGTTCCCACCTGAGGTTTTTGATTTGTTTATAGAAGTTGGTAAGAACAACTTCTGCACAACTGTCATTATGGACTTCATAAAGAAAAAAATTATTGTATTTTTGTCACCATGACAATATACTCTTATGCCTCAGCAGGTCACTAGGCACATACAAGAGACACACTACAAGCAAAACAAGTTTCAGCTTGCTAGTGTAACCTTAGAATAAACTCTGGACAATTCAGGCCATTTAGATTCAATTGTTTTCTGCCTTGAATGTTATACTGTACATTACAAAAGACAAAAATATCTAACCATTTACTCAATCTAAAAAGTAAAAATAAAATAAAATGGGTCAGACTTCACCAGCTGGCAAAAACATATTCTGCCACCAGATGGGAGTATAACTATAGTTTTTATCTCAGTTCTTGGGGTACTAAAAAGGGGTCTTTTAAGGCATATGACTTCAGAATGACCTTGTTTAAATAGATGTTGCTGGTGTCTAGTTTCTTTTTCCTTTTTCCTTTTTGCAATATATAGTAATATAATAAATGTAGTAATAAATATACAAATAAATACAACATACATCTATACATAAAGCCATAAAGCTGTGTTTTTGTATAAACACATTTAACACATGAGGGCACTGTATATCTCTTCAAGCTTCCTTCAGATTGCACACACACACACACACACACACACACACACAGAGGGGGGGGAGAGAGAGAGAGGGAAATGTGTGTCTCTGTGCATGTTCACACACAGAAACTAGGTCATAATTTGGACATCCCAGGAGGCTGAGCACTCATGCATCATTAGTGAATGTCCAGTGCTTTTGAAGACAAATCTCTCTCTCTCTCTCTCTCTCTCTCTCTCTCTCTCTCTCACACACACACACACACACACACACGCCGCAAAGTTTCACTTTAGCACCTTCCAACAGTCTCCAGCAGGTCTGATTCGTGCATGTGTGGGCATGAAATCTTACCTCATCCCACAATGGCTGGTATAAAACAACAGTGTATGTATGTACAGTATAGGAAAGGCAAGTTTATATTTATAGCATTTTATAGTGTTTGTCATATACAAGTCCCAATGCACTTTTACATGGGAACATACAGAACAGAATAGGACAGGATATATAAAACACGATAAGTACAACCCCAGTTTCCAAAAAGTTGGGACAGTATGGAAATTGGTAACAAAAACAAAAAGGAATCATGTATAGTATAAACTCTCTTCACTTTGTACTCTATTGAAAACACAACAACAAGACATTTTTTGATGATTTATCCTGTAAATTTAATTGTTTGTTGAAAATGCTGCAATGTCCTCCAAAAACAGTTGGGCATGGCCAATTTAAGATTAATAACAATGTGACGTGTGGGAAATTACAGGGTGATGAGAAACAAGTGCTGATAAACAGGTGAACCAATTATGCTATAGTATACAAGGAGTTTATGGCCATGTCCTCACGTAGCTGGGTATTAAAAAAAAAAAAACGAAGATTTTCCTTTGCGTTTTGGCCTTTAATCCAGATGCAAATGCAGTTTTGGTAGTTGAAAACAGCTGTTTCTTCCAATTCCTTCCAAAATGAAGATTTTCCAAAACTCCATTTTCAGTGGTGTTGTGTGGACAGGGAAAACGGAGATTTTGGCTTGTTGTAATGTCACCTTGTGTGCCAATGATGTCATTGTCTGTGTAGTATTCTCCTTGATTTGATGTCAGCTTTCTTTATGAGGCTATTTTGTGCAATGGTGGACTTAGTAAACTAGTGACTGTGTTAACGTTGCTTATTGGATTTTTTACATGGGTGTACATAAATGCGCAGTTACAGTACTCACACATTAACGAATGTTAACGAACGGAAGGTCGCTGCTGCTACATACTGTACAGTATAAAACTCTGAAGACAGCGATGGCTGGACGAGACTCGTCGGATTTCTACAAAGCGCAACTGGTAATAATGTTTTATCTAGACTTCTGATTGGCCCCTAACAGCACTTAACAGGGCATTTTGCGTTTTCATGTAGACAAAGTTATTTTTAAAGCGTAGGTCTTGTGGACAGAATTGCAGTATTAAAAAAATGTCCACCAACTATGTGTGGACATGGCCTAAAGGAAAGACCTTCTAGAGCAAGCATGTGGTGAGGCTCACCAATTTGCCAAGAGATGCAACATCAAATTTTCCAATACCTTTAGGGTAAAATTCCCTAATGTCAGTACACAATATCATCAAGAAGTTAAAAGAAACACATCAAAGGGAAGGACAACAAAACACTTCTGAATATGCATGAATTCCGATATCTCAGACATCTCTTTTTTAAAAATTGCTTTGTTTCTGTAGTGGATTTCATAATGTGTGCTCCGGTAAACCTTTGTCCATTAACATTTAAAAATGCAACTTAGGGCTTAAGAAATCAATAAGGTCAAAGACTTCTCTGGGATCTGCCTCATCTGAGATGGACAATGGCATGCTGGAAACATGTTTTGTGATCTAACGAATCAACATTTCAAATATTTTTTTTTATAAACAACAGCTGACATGTTTTCTGGGTCTAAAAGTAAAAGGATCATCGGCACTGTTATCAGCATCAGGTCCAAAAACCAGCATCAGCTATTGTATGGGGTGTGCCAGTGCCTGTGGCATGGGTAAATTATCTGTGTGGGCACCATTAATGCAGAAAAATCTGTTTGTTTTGGAGCAACATATGCTGCCATCCAAACACCATCTTTTTTTCAGAGACATCCCTGTATTTTTCAGCAGGACAACGCCAAACCACATTCTGCTCAGATTATACATGCACGACTGCTAAAAAAAACAGAATACAGGTACTAGACTGGACTGCCTGCTCTAGCTGAGAATGTTGGAGCATTATGAAATGCATAATATGGCAACAAACCTAATCTAACCTGCATAACGGTAAGAATAGGGAAAACTCCTGCTAGCTAAACTTGACCAACTGGTGTATTCAGTGCCCAAATGCCTAAAACGTATTAATTAACTGAAATGGTGATGGCACACATTGGTAAATAGAAAACATTTACAACTTTTTTGTAGGATGTTGCAGATGCCAGATTTGAAGTGAATGCATATTTTCAACAAATCATTAAATTCACATGGTAAATCATCAAATAATGAGTTGTTGAAGAGTTTTCATTATACTGGAGTACAAGGTGAAGAGGCTTTACAGATGACTCCTTTTTGGTTTTATTGCCAATTTTCAAACTGTCCCAAGTTTTTGGGAATTGCGGTTGTAACAAAATATAAAAAAACATGAGGGTTTGAAATAGGATTTCTACACAGACTCTCCACCGATGTCACACAAGGCTCAGTACTTGGTCCTCTTCTGTTCTCCCTTTATACCTGGTCTCTTGGTAATGTCATATCTCCACATGGCTTTTCATACCATTGTTATGCAGATGACACTCAACTTATTCCCCCCTTTATTCCTCATACTGAGGTTTCCACCCAAATCACAGCATTTTTGGAAGACATCTCACCCGGGATGGCACCCTGGATGGTGATTCATTTAGCTGTCAGGATCTTATGATCTCCCTGGAAAACACTCCTTCAGTGTTGCTCCTTTAGTCAATAAGGATCGCAACCTTGGGGTAACTCTGGACAATCAACTGTCCTTTTCCCCCTCACATTTCCCCCTCACACTAACCTTACTCACTCTTGCTGATTTCTTCTTTATAACATCAAAATAATTTGCCAATTTCTCTCCACACAAGCCATTCAGGTGCTTGTTCAGTCTCTTGTTATTTCAAGAATGGAGTAATGCAATTCACTCCTGGCAGGTCTGCCTCTGGAAACCATCCGTTCTCTGCAGCTGATCCAGAATGTAGCTGCACGACTTGTTTTCAACCTTCCTAAGTTCTCCCACACTACGCCACTTCTCTGCTCCCTTCACTGGCTTCCAGTAGCGGCCCGCATCAAATTCAAAACACTGATGCTTGCCTACAAAGCTAAAAACAGACCAGCCCCCACTTACCTCAAAGCACTTATAACACACCGCACTGCACCACGTTCCGTCCGATCCTCCAGCACTACTTGACTGGTCACCATACCTCAGGGATTGAGGAATATATCCATTTAGACTTAGGTGGTGGAATGAACTTCCTTTAGATGTCCGTATAGCCAAGTAACTGACAATCTTTAAGTGACGACTAAAGACTAATCTGTTTCTTAGGTATTTTAGTTAACTCTCAAAGTGTTACACATATCAACCAAGAAAGGTGAAGGTAAAAACATGCTTCATCTGAGGATGTTGACCACATCATTTTGAACAGATGCTTATACTGTTTCACATGGCAGCATAAAACATGCTCAGGAAAACTCATTCTGTATGAGCTTAGAGATGCCCATGATTAATGTTGCTCTGATTGAGAGAGGAGAAATAGTATTCCATCCTAAACAGCACAGCTTCCAGGCATAGATGATTATAACATTATTGGGATTCAAACTCATATCCTCATGATAAGGAAAAAAAGCAAAAAAAATGCTTTTCTTTTCCATTATTTTATGAGTCCAGTCTTTAATAGAATTGAACTATTTTGACTAAATACCTGATATTTTGGGAGTCAGTTCTAGCTCTTGCCATTTCTCTGTATTTTTTATTTTCCACACACATACAGTTTACGATGTAATATTGCAGCCACCTGTGCACCTTTAAGTCCATACTTGTATTTCCTTCTACATTTGACGCATATGGACGCACTAGCCATACTGCCATAAATGTCAACAGGTGCCACGCTGATAAGTATAATTAACCCAGGGGTACTTTTGCCCAATAGACCATGCCTCTCATAGATTAAGGGCAGAAATACAAAAAAGGGCAGATACACATACAACGACCATGGGATAAGAGGAATAAAAGGGAGAGAGGTGTGTGGAACTTGGCCTGAGGCTTCCAGGGCCTCATCAAGCCCCCAATGGCAGTGACTCTGCTGAGTGAATCATGATGAGTTGTTTTTCTGCACTGCTGCCTGGTTTCCTAATGCAAGGAGACATGCCTCTCCTAAGAGAATATCCCACGGGAAACTGGCAGAACGACACTTCTTTCTTTCTCTCTCTCTCTCTCCCTCTCTTTCCCATCCTCTAGTCACCATAAAAAGTTTGACAGCCACCCCACCTGAGCCAATCACTCCTGCCTGCTTTTACAGTAATTAGTGATCCGTGAGCTCCAGTGCAGCACACACATTACAGCTTGCAATGCACTCAAGTCAGCAGAACAAACTCTGGAAACATGCATGCAGCCTCCCCTAGGAACATTGTAATAGGCTCTGATCATTGTTGCACTAGAAAGTGTGATGTTAAGCTGTCATTTTTTTAGATCGCTATTTGGATATTTTCCAGTAAGATTGTTTTCGTCTAGCCAGCCTGATCTGTGGAATCACAGACTGCAAACTGTAGAGTGTGTTTAAAGGATATTTCAAAATTGCATCTTTATCGGCAACAGCATGAAGGAGGGTGAAGGCTTTCATAAAGTTTGAAGAATCAACAACATTAAAAGAAGCTTTCTTATTTTGCATTTTTTATTGAGTATTCTCATTTACTCACCAAATAAAAAATAAAAAATAAATAAAAAATACTCGCCATATAGTTCTTTTTAAACAAGGGTCTCAGTGATCTTCCTGGAAAGTCTAGCACCAATTGGATTTCAGGCCACTTGTTGTGCACACCATGACCCTTTCCACAGTGTCATACAAAATGATAGCTGTAAATTATATCATAATTTCTTAAAACACTATGATTTGGCTGAAAACTAAAGTAGGAACAATACATTTGAGGTTTTATTCCAAAATGGAAACATTTTATGATGCCAAACCATCAAAATTCAGTTTTGCTTCATGCTACAGAGCTACTGACTGACACAAAACTATCATTACTGCTGACTACGAATGATAGTTTCTTTATTTATTAAGGAAAATGTAAAGTTGACTGCAATCAATATCTAACAAGATATAAATCAAATGGACTACAAATAAACTTAGACTTCACTGTCAGTCATTGAAGTTGCATATACAATAAATAAATAAATAGAAGCCAGTCAATGCAGTCATTTACTGTTTTTTATTATTATTATTATTATTAATGAATTGATGAATGAATGAATGAATAAATAAATAAATAAATAAATAAGCCAATCAATGCAGTCATTGATTTAAGACCACTTGGAGACCACTTGTCAACCTCATCTGCAATATATGAGCTGTAACTACAGACAATAGCTAATTTCGTGCAAAACCTCTTCGCTTTAAATTTACACATAGTTGAAATGTAAACATTTGTCTAAAATACCTGGCTTAACAATGTTCATTCAAAACTGCAACAGTTCAAGTTTTACAATGAGACAGGAATGAAAATGCACTAAAAATAAATATGCATGCTTTTCAAAGTTAGCCCAAACTAGAAACTTTTTCCTGTCTGCAGCCATTTATATTTTACAAATCCATGACATGATCAACAAACCATAAAAGAAAGTATTTGGGGTTGATCACATTTACCTAACCTCCATTTTATCTCTAAGATCCTAGAAAATGCTGTTGCTCAGCAACCAAACACAGGGTGTAGGCCCCTTTACCGTACTGAAATAGTGCTGCTTAAATTAGTAAACTACCTACGTCTGGCTTGCTTAAGCATGTGAGTCCTGGTGTTACTTCAATTGCAATTACATCTTATTTGACTGATTGTTGTCAACAAGGCTTGATTTTAGTCCCACTGCTTTACTCCCTGCATATACTATAAAAAAAATAAAAAAAATAAAATTATATGTATATTATATAAATTATAAATTATATACGCCTCTAATCTGAGGTGCTGTTAATTGGTCATTTTTCAGGCTGATAACTCTAAATGAACTTCTCGTCTGCGGCAG
>JAQMYG010000004.1:11057743-11085350 GCA_030014215.1 Clariallabes teugelsi
ACAGTTCTACAGGCTATTTTACAAATATTATAATCTTGAGTTTGTGTTAACACTTTATTGAACATGTGTGTTCATAGGACTTTATGAAAAAATGTTAAATATTAGGGTTTTTTGTGTTATTACTTTATTTGAAGGTGTTTGTAATAATTTTGGAAAAAACAGTAAAATAAAAACATTTTGCTGCTACATATTTAGTGCTGTTATAATGAATGTGTTAAAATACAAATACATTTAGCAAAAATCTGTAAAATTATGGTGTTTCACTGCTAAACTTATAGTGCTGTTGCTTTATTGAAGGTCTTCAATCATATAATTTTAGCAAAAATCTGTAAATAATGGTGTTTCACTGCTAAACTTCTAGTGCTCTTGCTTTAATGAAGATGTTTAATCGTATAAATTTAAGACAAATCTGTAAAATAACAGTGTTTCTCTATAAAAGATTAAATAATTTCTGCAAATTTTATGTTTTTTAACATACTTTAATATGAACTAGAGTATTTTGCCTTAATTTTACGATTTTTGTTTGGCAGTCGTTGCTACCAGTCATTTGACTGTTTTTTTTTTTTTTTTTTAAAGTTTCGGGTGTGGCAACTTTTCGGGCACCATTTCGGGCACCGACAGCATGGCTCAAACCCAGATCCTCAGATCCTCAAATCAACAACCTTAGAGCCTTAGTAGCCTGAGCCGCCACTCTGCCTATAATCTAATCTAAACTAAATCTCATTTTCTCCTAAACAACTCATGATGTTATAGTCTTTACTACACAACTTGTTGAAAGTTGGTGCAAAGTAAGACATATTCTTTATGGTTTTACACACGGTTTCTTATTTTGTATGGTAATCATAATGCTTATTTTGCTGTATTGCTTGAAGGGCTTTACACTCCATGGTTTGCACAGCATATATAAATCTAGAAGAGTCAGTTGAAGTCTTTTAGGATACATCTTATTAGGCGCATCCCACTGGACCAAGAACCCAGGACATACCCAGGACTTGCTGAAGAGATAATATCTGACAGTTTGCTTGGGGAAGTCTAAGGATTCCCTAGCTGGGGATAGAGAAGTCTGGGCTCACAGTCTGTTGGCACTGTGACCTCCATCAGAAAAAGCAGAAGAAAATAAATGAATGAATAATTATATTTGGCTAATCGTAGTTGCCAAATTGCCCGTAGTGTGTGAATGAGCTAGTGAATGTGTGTGTATGTGCCCTGCGATGGATTGGCACCCTGTCCAGGTGTACCTAGCCTTGCGCCCTGAATCTCTTGGATTAGGAACCGTGTTACAAGGCCAAAAATTGCTTTGCCCGTCCTGTAAAGTTTGTCATTTTATTCACGCTGTTGTCCTCTTAAGTGGAATTTCAACATATATTACTTGTGTGTGTATAGAATTTGTTTTGCAGTGGAGAGTTAATGCTTATCTTATCTTGCAGTAAATGCTTTATAAATCTTTTCTGAAGGGGCTTTTATGGTTCTGCATAGTGCTATTAAGTGTCCACAGAGAATTGCGATTAAATGTCGCATAAAACCTTCTCAATAAACTAACATTTCCTTCCCAAACATGGCGATAAGGGAGCTTTTTTTTTTTTTCTTTTTTTTTTTACTACCAATATTCAGTCATTCAGGGCTGCTACTAAGACGAAGAACCTAATCAGACCAATAGGAACACAGATCGGGGATAAGCAGCCAATCCTGACACGAGAGGGCGGGGTTTGTCGGAAATTGGGTGAAGGCGGGTGGGGGGGAAGCGGAAGAAGGAAATGCAGTAGGATCATATGACCTGCAGGAATCGCCAGCAACAGCGAGGAACATGGCGTCTGCATTGACTGTACCAGGCGTGTTCGCGGTGCTGTTTCTCTGCTTTGTGAGCATCCTGCAGCCCGTAGAGGCTTATGACGGCGGGGACGCCGTGGCTCTGCTCTTCGGGATGGCCATCACGGTGGTCGGCTTCTGCGCGTGTCTCGGCTGGTACTCACGGAGACGCAGCGGACAGTTTTGATACGACATGATGTAGGCCTACGGTCCGGAAATGTCTCTTCTTGCCTCCTGAAACCCCGCGCCAAGCTGGTCGCTTTTTCCTGAATGTGTGGCGGATAAAGGACTCTTGACACACTGGAATGGAAGAAAAAGGCGACTCGACACGAGGGTCCGACTGAAGGAGGGGAAAGACTGAAGTCTTATTATAACACCAAGCCGGAGAGACAGTACGCTGTGTAAAAGTCAACATGCACTTTAAGTGGACACACCGGCATCATGGCGTTCAAGCACATCTGTATGACATAAAGGACTCTCCTTTACTTTGATGTACACGACTAGACTCTTTTTTCCCCCCCTTCTCTTCCTCCTGCTATAACCTTACACGTAACTCTGTCATTCCACTGTTATTCCCTGAAACATGTGCCCTGACTTCATTCTTCAGATTTTAAGCACTGAAATTCTTGTTGCCCCTGCTGTTTTGCACTTCAAATATATAGTTTTAATATTGTGAACTATACCTGAAGAATCATTGCTTCTTGCATATGCTTATTTTCTGTATTAAACTCTATGAATGCTCCAGAGTGGTCTGTCATTTGCATTAGATTCATAGAAATTTTTATGGAACCTGTAACAATGTGCCATAAATAAACCTTCAGAGTTGTTTTGATTCTTACAACAAAAAAAAAAAACATACAGCTTACATCTGTAGTGAGGGATGATTTGCATTCATTCATATTTAGTAACTTCTTTATCACTGGATCTCTTGTTGGGTAGGAATACATCCTGTACTTGTCAGAGTACATGCACAGATCAGATGTAGTCACAGATTCGTTCCCACCTAGAGGCAGTTTAGAGTCACGAATCCACCTACTATTTTGGGAGGTGGGAGGAAACACTCAGGCATGGGGAGAACATATAAAATTCCTTACAGACAATAACCTCGGCTCAGGATTGAATTCATGACCCTGCCCATGCTATCTATCCCTGCTTCATCATGACACCCACTGTTAAATTTTTATTCTAAATGTAAAATAACCTCATTAGGTAATCATCCAGAGCGGCGTCTTGATTTTTTGTGTAACCACTCACACTTCAAAAGAGTGGAATTTTGGGTGCCCTTATATGTTAAGTAGAAAAGCATGCATGAGTAAATTTACTGATTTATTAACATTTGTACACTCACAGTGAGGTAAAGCTTACTATTTCAGGAACACATTTTATATTATTTTACTATTTTAAGTACATTATGTTGTATACAGAGTTATGTGTATATTATACACAGGGTGGCATCAAAAGCATGGTATGCAATCTATAGGTAAGGCATGTATTTAAAAATATACACTGCAGCAAGAACCCTAAACAGAGTGCCTCTGATTTCTCAGGACTTGTATATTTGCTGAATACAAGAAATGTAAAAAAAAATATTTAACAATCAAAACTGATGTTACATTCAGAGATTAATTCCTCCTTCAGTGCAGCAATTGTTCTGGCCAATTCCAATAAGCTGACTTCAGATGACATTGAAGGATACAGTTGAATAGCATTTGGGCTGGTTCTATTCAATCTTGTGTTGTTGGATTAGAAGCAATCTTGGATAGGAATAGTTTTGTCTAAAATTGTCATATGAGGAAAATGCCTATGGATCCAGACTTTTGTACATGGGCCATCCTATATATTTAAAATACATATGATTCTAAATGGGTGGCAGAGTAGTTAGCACTGTGACCTCGCAACTTCAGGGTCGAGGGTTTGAGTCCTGCTTTGGGTTTGTGTATGTGGAGTTTGCATCCTCTCTGTGTGCTTGGTGGGTTTTCTCCAGGTACTCTGGTTTCCTTCATTAATACAAAGATATGCAGATTAGCCCAATTCATCTTCCCAAATTACCCATATAGTGTGTGTGTGTGTGTGTGTGCGTGCCCTGCAATGGATTGGCACCATGTACTCTGCCTTGTGCCCAAAGTCTCCTGGGAACGCATCCCCTCTCTGCAACCCTGTACAAAATAAGCAGTATAAAAGATATATGAATGACTGATTCTAAATGGGCTGGCATAGTGGCTTTACTATACAACCCCACTTCCCCCTCCAACCCCTGTTCAAACACATAATAATACTACTAATAAAAATAATATATTATTATACTATTATTCATTCCAGTAAAAATCAATCAAATTGGTGTGTGGTTGTTTTGATTAAGTAAAAAACCACCCCTGGGTTTAGAATTCAGAATGTGGCACGTATAAAGAATTATCCATGGCAGTCTGTTTATGATGTTTTGTTGTTGTTGAAGAAACACGATAGATAGATAAATACTATAAGTGAATCGGTAATTATGTCTGTTTTTATATAACTTAAAATCTAAACGGAGATCAAATCGAAATTACAGCTCACTTATTATCTCAAACTGGCCTATAAGCACATCCTTTGTCCGTCTGCGGTCCGCCTGTGTGTATGTGAGAATGGGAGAAATGGACCAGTGATGCTGCCCCCCGTTGTGCAGATGTTGCCAATGGAGACGGCGCTTCTGCTGCTGCTGCTGCAACCGGAGACTAGACGCGGCTCCGGATCACGAAGAGCTCCAGTGCGCATGCGCCGTCTGCACCGTTTACTGTATATTCACAGTGGGGGGAATAGGGGCAGACGACAAAACCAAGCCCTTTTTTTTTGGAAACGGCGAAGTGGAATATAATGTGTAAATAAAATCCAGGAGGCGAGGGGGAATATCAACAGGTATGTTTTTAATTAATATATTTTTTTTTGTGTGTCACTCGCGGATCACATGCGGCTGAGAACGGCATCGATTCACAGGCGGCTCTAGTTACAAACTGCTTCACCTAATGGACGATGCGCTTCTGACCGACACTCGCTCGACGGAAAATAATAGAAACAGGATAGATGACTGGCACTGGGGAGGTAAAAGCAAATTTTAACCCGTCTGATGTACAGAATAACTAGTTTGCACAGGATTTCGTCGTGATTTTGTAAATACGAAGAGAAAACGCATGCCTATTTTATATATATATATATATATATATATAAAAAAAAACTCGAATAGCCTAAATAAATAAATAAACGCACAAAAACCGGGGAGATGAGGATGAATAGGTCTTGCTGCTTCATCCATAATGAAAGCACATCATCATTTGGTCCAGGGGTGTTTTCTTTCTTCGATCATCCGCTTATATTTATGGAAATGTGCCTGCATGAAATAGATCCCAGATTAATACAAGATTTAAAAATATAATACATGTATTCCACCAAAGAGACAGAACGTTCTGGATATTTTTTCCACAGTCCCATATGTAGGCTGTGTGACAGGAGGCTGTAGTGCACCATCGAATGCTTCCCTGAGATGCGTTACTGCTGTTTTTATTATTACTATTATATCTTTATTATTCTTACAGATATTCTTATTATTCTTTATTCTCAGTGCCAGGTGACCGTCAGTGATGTTAGCACTGGCATAGCTCCCTTAGCCCTTCTCTAATTTTTAACCCGATGCTCGAAGGTTGACACGGATTATTCCTGTTAAATTGAGACTAGACACCGATTCTGCAGGATCCCTGGGTGGGAGCAACAGCTTTCTGCTGCATTTCTATAAATGTTTCACTCCATCTGCGCCAGAACACGACCAAACCTGCACTTAATGCCTTTTGTCTCTTCTCAAGCCCTTAACAATATTTCATATTCATATTCTTCAGCCTGACTAGGGATCCTATGGTAATGAAGGTTTTCTGTTAACCTGACATCTCCTCCTTTTAAAAGGAATCTGATGGTTAGCAGTAATAAAAACTGTATCATATCGGGTTGAACAACCCAACTGTGGCTCTGCACTAGATGCATACCATTACAGCTGAATTGTGACGTTCGAATAGCTAATGGAAAGAAATATATAAGAAAAGGACATTAAGTACTTCTACAAATCTGACATAAATTGATCAAAGGCATTAAAAAAGCAGCATGTTTGTTTTATGTTAGCAAATCCTGATGGGTGGATTCTCTGGGATTTTTCTAGGTGTGATGAAACAAAGGAACAAAGGATGCCTTAGAAGAGAGGCAGAGAGCAAGGCTGCAATCTGCTTCAAAGCACACCAAATGGATCTATCTCTTCTCCTTGCATCCCGGTCATGATACTTGGCTTAAAGCTTTAATCATCTTTATGATCCCTCCTCCATCTATGGCGAACTATAGCCATGCAGGGGACCACAACATCTTGCAGAATGTCTCTCCCCTCGCCACATTCCTCAAACTAACCTCCCTGGGCTTCATCATTGGCGTCGGTGTGGTGGGAAACCTTCTGATCTCCATCCTACTGGTGAAAGACAAAAGCCTGCACCGTGCGCCCTACTACTTTTTGTTGGACCTGTGCGCCTCAGACATCCTGCGCTCAGCCATCTGCTTCCCCTTTGTATTCACCTCGGTGAAGAACGGCTCAGCGTGGACCTACGGCACCCTCACGTGCAAAGTGATTGCCTTCCTGGGTGTGCTTTCCTGCTTCCACACAGCCTTCATGCTGTTCTGTGTCAGTGTGACACGCTACCTAGCTATTGCACACCACCGCTTCTATACCAAGCGGCTGACCCTGTGGACGTGCTTGGCTGTGGTGTGCATGGTATGGACATTGTCAGTGGCCATGGCGTTTCCGCCTGTGCTGGATGTGGGCACATACTCGTTCATTCGCGAGGAGGACCAGTGCACATTTCAGCACCGTTCATTCCGTGCCAACGACTCACTGGGCTTCATGCTGCTGCTTGCTCTGATCCTCCTGGCCACCCAGCTTGTCTACCTCAAGCTCATATTCTTTGTTCATGACCGACGCAAGATGAAACCAGTCCAGTTCGTGCCTGCTGTCAGTCAAAACTGGACCTTCCACGGGCCAGGGGCCAGCGGGCAAGCAGCGGCTAACTGGCTGGCTGGTTTCGGCCGAGGCCCGACGCCTCCAACCTTGCTGGGCATCCGGCAGAACGGCAACGCGGCAGGCCGGCGACGCCTTCTGGTGTTGGACGAGTTTAAAACTGAGAAGAGGATAAGCAGAATGTTTTATGTCATGACTTTCTTCTTCCTAAGTCTGTGGGGGCCCTACCTAGTGGCATGCTACTGGAGAGTGTTTGCCCGTGGCCCTGCCGTGCCAGGAGGCTATCTCACAGCAGCTGTATGGATGAGCTTTGCTCAGGCTGCTGTCAATCCCTTCATTTGCATCTTCTCCAACCGTGAGCTCAGACGTTGCTTCAGCACCACGCTCCTCTACTGCAGAAAGTCCAGGTTACCCAGGGAACCCTACTGTGTTATATGAAGGCTACATTTTTGGGGTCTTGGGCAATTTTTTTGGCTTCCCCTTGGTGGTCAGGGGTACATCCTTGTTGTATAGATCTCCTTTTCTTCATCTTCTTCAGTATAACCCCTGTACACAGCCCTGGCGTCACCCTGTAGGCCTGGTGTCAAACTGTCAATCAAACAGACCTCTCGATGTGAATCAGCGTCGGATATGAAGCTGGAAGGGAATAAAATAATCAGGGAGTGGAGGAGCCCCTCCTGTGTTTATGTTCTAGTAAACAACTGCTGCGGGAATGCCGTTATAAAGCAGATAAGCAAAAAAAAAAAAGAAAAAATAATAATCAAGAGGCAGAAATAAAAAAGAATGAAAAAAGCAACGATGGAATCAAAATGTGATTTTCATAAAGGACTTACGCCTTTGCTTTGGATAAGTCGAAGACTCACGTTGTACATGACAGAATCACTGGAATGGTTTTACGTTTTAAAGTTGCACTAAGCTAAAAAAAAAAAAAGATGCTTTTTTTTCCTGATTCGCATTGCAAGGATGTCTTTTTTTCCCCAAAACTGACATATGAATGCTTTCTTTTGCAACAGACTACTCATTTACTGTAAGTAAACAAAACGTGAGGTGACAAACTCTGTTGGAATACACCTTCACAGGAGGATAAAATTTGTTTAAATGTAAGTGATATCTTTTTCAGTTTTTTCGGGGTTGGGTGGGGAGGGTTCCGGGACTGAAGGGGTACCGATGTGTGGTTTTCCAATTGCAACTTTAAATTATTTCCTGTAGTTTTATGATCCTTGCAGTATGTCCTTGTCTGGCAGTATTCTTTTCATTTCTTATCTCAGTTTCTAACAGTCTTAAACCAATTTTTGGGTTTTAAAAGTTGCTTTTGAGAACCTTGTGCTAAAATGAACGTGGAGAACCAGTTCAGTGTTTCATATCCATGTTACCCAGTCACTGACATTGTTACAGTATTGCTGACACCACTCCAGATGTTCTTGCCTTAATGGTTCTAATATTTGTTATTTTGGGTCCGATTTTTCAAATGTGCTCCTCTGAAATGCCTCTAGGCTCACAAGGAGCATTGTTGCATTGAAGTAAAGTGCATGTTCATTTTAAAAGCATATCCACTTTCATAAGCATCGACACTGGAAATGCACCAGACGCCCCATTTCTTCTCCTGAAGCAGTTTTGCTGTACACCTACACTCCACTGAGTGCGCAGAGTTCAGGAAGTAGAGAAGCGCTTGCGTGTGTGTTTGTGTGTAAGCTGAACTGCTGTCACGTCAAGACCAGAGCCTTAGTATGAAATCTTGCACAATTTGTAAAAAAAAAAAAAAAAAAAAACATGTAATGGAAAAAAAAAAACTGTATTTAAGGCACAGCGTCTTGTTTATACCCAACATTTGCTCTTTACTGATTGTTTTGATTAACTTTTTTCTCTTGTGGCCATTTTAATATTTATTATGTATTTTTTTTTTTTTTGTATATTATAGATAAATAGTGTGTAAGTTTGTGAGTCTTTCATTTTAGAGTCCCGGATGTGAGTACTGTTTAAGTTAGGATTGCATTTGCTGAAAGTTAACTGTGTTATCTGTTGCTTACATTTTTGAAAATAAAATTTTACATTTTGCAAAATGCGAACCTTCTTCTGATTGAAAATCATCTAGTTCAACTGAGTTCCCTTTTTGTATTTCTTTTTTTAAAGGAAAGCTAAATTGATGACCTTTATTTTTTATACAAGCAGATATATATATTTTTTTGCATTTTTAAATGTACTGAATTTCTTTTCAGTGAAACATTGCCAAGTCTCCATGGATATGAAATGAAAAATGTTTACAGCTCTCTGAACACATGGCCATCTTTATTTTCTGTTTGCTTTTTTATGTTGGTCCAATTATTCTACATGATGCCTACGTTCTGGTTCATGTTGTTCCTGTACATCCATCCTGTATGCCTTCTTTTTTCCGCCAAATATACAAATGGCATGCAATGCCAGTGTCAGCTGAGTTAAAGGTCATTTTAGGTTAACCACAGAATGTTTTATTTATTTATTATAATTTTTTTTTTTTATGCAACACATTTAACATTTCCTAAAAGTGTGGCCGATTCTGCTGTGCACCTTGTATCAGTGGGCATAATACTTCTTAGTAAGGGAAAGCCATAAAGATTCTAGATAAAGAGAAGAGTTCTGTATTTGGCCTCAATATTTTTTTGTTTGTTTTAGAAGCATATTTTATACCTTTCTGCATGAATATGTCAATAGATACTAGCCAGTTTTTGCTTTTCAAACAGCTATTTTGAAACAGCTACTTTTCAAACAGCTATTTTGCATATTCATGAAGAGACTGTTATAGAGAAATTCTCAAATAGAGAGAGAAATTAGATTAAATAAACTATGATAATAAGTAATAGGCCAATTCTTTTTTTTTAGATCGAAAGCATAGGCTTTTTTGAGATTATGTGCAGAAACACAAGCTAAAACAACGGCCAAATTCTCCAGAAGCCTGAAAAAAATTGCCAGCCAAATTTCTTAGTAAACAGTGTACCCAGGAGAACTACTGCCAAATACTGACTTGGTTTAGTTTAGTGCTCTTACTTGTCTATTTTATAGTGTAAAAAAATCTCCTCTAATTATTTGTAATTGCTTTGTTGCATTACAAAATATTTCTTCTTGTGATTAAGACATTCGCACAGTACTATATATACTGTATATCACATTTAATTAGGTTGTTGACTCTCTTGTTGAATCTCACTGGATGGTACTGTATTCTTTGAGCTGAATACCTGAACTATCTCTTTTGATTTTGAAGGTTTAAGCTTCTACAAAAGAAAATTTCCTTTTCAGAAACATTTAAAATATTAACCATCCAAAGAATACTTTTTTGAAGGTAGCACAGTGTACAGTAGTAGCAGAACAAAGATCAATCTATATAGCGCTTTTAACAATGGAGATTGTCACAAGGCAGCTTAACAGAAATAAAAATTCTGAAAATTTAAAGAAATGTATAGATTTAGAACTCCACAGCTTTATCAGTTTATTCCTAAGACATGCTTTGTCTATAGCACTATAGTCAGTTAAGACCTGCAGTACACAAAAAACTCACCTTCCTGATGTCAGATTTCCAGATTTTCTAAATGTTGATTGATGACAGGCATGCATTCATTTTGCTGATGATTCCATTTTCCACACATTTATGTGAACTTGTACAAAACATTTCTCAATTAAATTCTTTGAAAGGGGAAATGGATATGAGAAAGTTAGTCGTAGATGTACTGTAGTGTTCTACTTGTTTCAAGGTTAGGGTATTTGCTATGTGCTTTCACATCTGGTTTCAGCAGCATGTGCTTTCTCTCGACGGAATTGAGCGTATTGATTTTTGTGTCCATTTTTATATAACATGGCAGGCTCTGAAGTGAGACACAAGTTTGCCCAGTGTCCCTAAAGTGGAAACACGAAACACAGATCCTTCCTTCATATTCTGCTAAAGATGTGGTACATACTTTGTTCGTGTTATTGACAAAGATCATTATCCACAGATGTGCAGTAGACACCAATCATTAAAACTACTGACAGGTGAATAACATTGATTCCTTCATTATAATGATCCTTGTAAATGGGTGTGACATATTAGACAGCAAGTAATTAGTTACTTCTTTAACTTTGACAAGGTGATTGCTAGATGACTGGATTAAGCTCCAAAAACATGCAGATGCTGTGTGGTGTTGCCAGTAAGCAGTGGTTAGTACCTGACAAAAGTGGTCTAAGGAAAGACAACCAATTAACCAAGCTGCAGAATCGTGGGTGGCTCAAGGCTCAATGGTGTGAATGAAGAGTGAAGGCTAACTCATCTGGTCCAGACCCATAGAAAAGCTACAGTAACACAATTTGCTAAAAAGTGTTGACAGAAAGGTGTCAGAACACACAGTGCATCACTGTTCACTGTGTATGGGGTCACATAGCTAAACACCTCTCAGAGTGCCCATGCTGACACATGGGTATCAGAACTGGACCATTGAGCAATTGAAGAGGTTGGCCTGATTTGATAAATTTTGATTTTATTTTTATTATTATTATTTTTTTAGATGCACTATGCGAAAAAAAGACAAGAAAGCATCTTGACCACAAAATTCCCCATATTTCAATCAATCTGAGCATCTGTGGGATGTGTTGGACAAACAAGTGCAGGACAGCTTTAGAGATCTTGTGGACTCCTTATGGTGTCCAACATGTGTCAGTGTTGTATTGGGATCTACACAATATAAGGCAGGTTATAATGTTATGGCTGATAGCATTATATCAGTGCAAAGAAATGAAAAAAGAAGAAGACATAGGCATAGTGATACAGTGTACAGTATAGCTCGAAAGCATAGACATATAATCCAGTATAAAGGCCTGATACATAAAGAATACTGTACAAACCAGTGCACTGTATAGATTCCATGTGTAAAGATACTGTATTTGTAGAGATACACATGCTTATGAGATATTTAAAAAGATTTAATAAATGCAGTTTACCAGGTTCCTTTCACCTCAAAATTATATAAATGTGGAGGAAAATGTAAATATACAGTATTTATACGCATATATAAATATAAAAAAATAACATTTTCATGTTTCTTCAAATGTGTTTTAAATAAATTGAATTTAATTTAATAAAATGTTCATCAAATTTTACATAGTCATATATTCATGTCTAAGGACCATCCTTGTTTCTTTTATTCATTTTTTTCCCTTATTTTAATTGAAAGTCCCCCTCCAGTTTCTAATTTGATAATGACAGCGTTCTCAGCCACTAATACACATCCGAGCTAGAGAAAGAAGTCTATAACATGCTTGAACAGTCAGGCATTTCTCTTTTTTTTCTTTTGGCCAGGTGCTCTTTTGTATTGTGCTCTCTGGTATGCAAATGTAATATACTGTAGCAGCATCTTGCAGGTCTTTGCTCTGTCTGTGCATTAGAGCATGTTTCACTCAGGCGGTGATGGTGATGGTATGTGTGTGTGTATGTGTGTGTGTGTGTGTGTATGTGGTGGTGGGGATATTCATTACTACACTGTTAGCCTGGGCAGTAAAGCAGGATTGGGGTCACAATGTCCATGCTTCCCTCAGCATTCCTAGGTGAAATATCACAAAGGCAGCTAACAGTTATCGATGTTCCTGGAACAGGACGGTGTTGTTGAGGCAGGAATGGAACAGCAGGGGGTTATTGTGGGTAGCCAGGGGGCACCTTGCCATTGCTGAAGCACAGCTGGAGATCGATACCTAAAGTGAACCGTAATGCAAAAATCTTTTCTAACCATTGTTTAAATATGCACAGTAAAACAGTTGATATAAAACCAGAATCAATGCTAACTACACCAACGGGGTCCAGTATGTGCTACAGTTGTAATCAATCTACAGTCGGATGCTTTAATGGTGATGAAATAACCGAGCTAATGTTGTGATGAGATGTGATTGGATGAGGAATAAGGGGATGGTAAAACACATGTCCAGCTGTGTTGCTGTGCCTGCAGTTCAGAAACAGCTTTCCAATATGTTTGTTGACAATCTGTCGTTCTCTGTTCCTCAGTATGTGAAAGTATGGTTATGCTGGAATATGCTTTAGCTTTATATGCTTTATCTGTATGATATGCATGCCAGAGTGTAGAGGAAGGAAGAAAAGGATGCTTGAGTTAAAGCCCAATAAAAAAAACAAGATGATGATCAGCGGTCCCTTGAGGTCTGCTGCAAAAAAAAACGTTATCTGGTCTCAGAATACAAATGATCAGTCTGATGGTTTTAAAACTCTATTTGGGCCGAAGAATTTTTTTGCTACAACAGATTACTGCAGTTATTTATCTGTTTATGTTATGCTAAAATACAGTAGCTATTGGTTAAATGGTGGGGAAACATGGGTAAAGCATGCATATAATATTTGTAATTAATGTGCGATTTGTGTCCCCCCCTGACATTTTTAAAGTTATATTTGACCCAATCATTTGTAGAATAATTTTATGTAGAAAACAGTGAATTACAAAAAACAAGACTTTACCTGGGTTTTCATAGACAGAGTCACAAATGTCTGTCAATGACATGTTGGTTTGTCACTGTTGTTAATGGGTTTTATTAACACCTACTTGCCTACTTGATTTGACTACCTGCTAAGAGGGGAGCCTTTGAGATTTAATGCTAGCTGTCCTGTTTCTCCCAGGCTCTCCTTTTTCAACTATCTATCCTTTTTTAATGATCTACCTTGGAAAATATATGGCATTTCCCAGGTCACATAAAATTTCCTTTTTTTTATATGGCTGATTTTATATACATTTTTTTTTTTTTTTTTTTAGTTTTTGCATTACTATCACACAAGTGATCCAGAACTGGATCTAAATTTCTGATAAATTGCACTCTAATGGGCTATAACGGTTATTTATTTATTTATTTATTTATTTATTATTATTATTATTATTATTATGTAATATTGAGGTGACCATACTAGATTTAACTCTTACTCTACGTAAAGAGACAGATGCAGAAATGTTTTAAGCAATCTCTCTCACCCCCTTTGTCTTATACTCTTCTTAAACAGATTCCCTTTCAGAGCTTCCACTTTAATACAAACCAATAATGGTACAAATGGCATCATACTTGTTATCCCCAAGACCGCTAACTATGAGCCAAGTCACTACTGTGTCATAATGTCATTTTTGGATCTTTGAGACCAACATATATTGTTTTCTTAACAATGTCTTCTACATTGTACAGTATTTCCCATAAATACATTGGCTAATAATATTTTTTTTTTAAAAGGTGAGATTTTTTTATTTATTTAATCCTGACAGTGACAATTCAATTGAGTGTATTTAAGTTTATTTATTTAATTAATTTAATGAATTTATTTTTTGAGGTTCTTTGTTTTCTTTTAAACACCAATGTAACTGCACTAACATACCCCCTGTAATGTCAATGTGGTGCACGCTGCTGGCTTCTCATGGATATACCAAAAATACAGCACCACCTGAGGAATTAGCAGCAGGATCACTAAGCAGATCACAAATATTTCAGTGTAAACACATTTAATATTTTATAAGGTCGACTTTTCTTTTAACTCTTCCATATTTAATAATGTTTTGTATGTTGGCTTGAAGGGTTTTCTGTTTCACTGAAACTAACTTTTAGAGACTGTAAAAAAGCAAACAAACAAACAAAAACACAATAATACAGGCAGGATACAGTATATCCAAGATACCATGCTGTAGTATGCCCGAGTCCTGTAATTTTTGCTTGACTTTATTGAGTATATTACTATAAAGAAAAGAGAATTAAATGGCACATGTTGTACCTCTTGAGCAATCTGGGGGTAAAAGTGCACCTTTGCTAAAAAAATTAGCTCTGATTTCCAGTGTTCTCCTTCACACTGACTTGGACGTACAACCGCATGGTTAGACAGGCTGGCTTACCAACTGTCCTTTGAACTCTGTCCGCTTTTGCCCTCCTTAGGGAGACTAGTCATCACATGAATACACATCATGTTCTTTCTCTGCTACTGGGTGTCTGCATAATTTGCATGAACTGTCCTAAATGTCAGCACTAGCTCAGAGACAGCCACCATAACAGAGCTGTCCAATCTTATCTGTAGCAGGTTTTACATTAAACCCAACCACAAAGCCTTAATTATGACCAAATAAGTGCAAAACAAATGAATAAACCAAAAATACTGGGGGGAGAAAACAGAAAATTCAGTAACACATCACTATTAATAGATAACAGAAAGGGCAGGTAATTATTGTGAATACTGTGTTTACAGTATGAACAAATATTTTGGAGTTTGTGGTTTTTATTCATATTAGTTGAATTCAATTCTTAATTTGTCAAACTGCAAAATGTAGCAAATTATAATAGTCATAGTGTTTTAATTGCTATTATGTCATATATTTTTATGTACCACCCTAGCAGAATATGAAGGAAGTCAATACGGAAAAAGTAGATAGATAGATAGATAGATAGATAGATAGATAATTGGTCCATCCATCCATCCATCTATCTCTTTTTTAATAGATCTCTAGCCCTTGATAAGACGTTGGATTTGTCATATAATTTTGTGAGGACGCATCGCAGCTTTTGTCCTCTTCTAATGCATCATGTAATTGTGTTTGCTTTTGTACGTCACACCAAGATTTTCAGCTATTTATTCTGAATGCCATTGTAGAACTTCAACATGCATTGTGCCTGACCGTTTTCCAGGATGTAGTGATGATGACGATTTAATTATCATCATGGATTATTCATTTCTTGTTTACTGAATGGAAGTGATATGGTGATATTGTACCTCTTTAATGATGCGGGAAAAATAATTCACACTGTACTTGAGATCATCTCTTCACACACCATTAACACAAGCCATCCCTCCCCACAGACCAGCACAATCTTCCCCTGCTTGAAGGATTCTCAGAGTGTATATATATATATATATATATATATAGTATGCAGATTGTGCTGTGAAACCCTGTCTATGAACTGCAAACGCAATGGAGACGAGTGGAAGTCAGGCAGTTAGCAGAAATGAAAAGGAATATTCAGGTCACATGAAAATTGAATGGAGAAGCAGGGATTGTAGGTTGCTGCAAATTGCAAGCTGCGCTTTAACTCATAGCGGCAGCCCTCATTTTGCAGCTAATGTTCTAAAGTGCTAGAGGAGCTGGCATGAGAAGACTAGCCCATGGGACACACTGCAAACATTTCCCTGCCTGAAATATTTAGCTAGGCAGAGCACACATTTGGGTTGTTCCTTCTTTGGCAAAAGATCTGAGCTGTGTGTAAGAAACTTTGAGATTAAGATGAGATATTCCTGGTCCTGGAGAACTCCCTGTCCTGAATATTTTAGGCCTTGTTCAGACTTCAGGCAAATGCAATTTGTTTCACAAATCTGATCTTTAGGATTGACTGTCCACGCTGTTATTTGAAAGGGATCAGATCGTATTTAGGCTCTGTTCAGACTTTTGTAGCCCAAATCTGACACATTGTCAACCTACCTGTACTGGTTGAGTACTGTATGTTTTCCTCATATATTTCTATACATTCTCTAGTCTTGGTTGTACTGATGCTTCCCCCAAAGTGCTATCAGACTTTTCACTTAATCCTCTGTCCAGGGATGTTTTTTCTCTGTATTGATACTGCGGTTAAAGCAGCCACTCTTTCTGAAAACACGATTCATTTAGCCACATTGAAAATTCAAATGCACTGCTTTTACATACTTAGCGGTAACAGCGCATAAAAGACTTAGCGGTAATACATACATAGTGGTAAAGGCAGAAAAAGACTCTATGACTAACTAAAGCATAGCAAGTTAACTTTCTCCAAAATTCTAATTATTTACTTGCATCTACATTTCTTCCATCGTCTCGCTGCTCGTCTTTCCACCATGGATCCATGTGATTGTGTGGACTTGAACTTCTGTGTTGGGTTGTGAGTGACAGTTTGAAATCCGAAGATCTGATTTGGGCTGGCAGTTTGAACAAGGCCTTTGTATTTTCCTTGCCCTAACACAAACATACTGTACACATACTTCAACTCAAGATATGCTGTTAATTAGATGGTTAATTGGATCAGGTGTGTTGGGAACACACAGTATTGTATATAATGTATATACAGTATTGTATATAATGGTCAAAACCAATACAAGTTCGACTAACAGAGCCAGCTATGGACCTAAGACATAAATACTGATAATGAAACTTTTGTGTTTACTAATATGACATGGTGCTAGCTGAAGGAGGTGATGCTATGACTGTGTAAGCTATTTTATTTAAAAAAAAAAAATTAAGTTTTTAACATTTCCTTGTATAGTTCTTAACCTTAAATTCCTTGCTATTTGTGACTCTGTACTTTGTTTCACTGTTCTACATATTACCCTGAAGTTGTCCCACAGAGGTAATACAAATGTATTAAGTTGCAAGACTCTTCAATGGATCTTTAATGGTTCATTGCATAATTACTAATGGTTCTCCTGTTGTCCTTTCTAAAAGTTTCAAGTTGAACATTTTCTGATAAATGTGAATGCTTAATACACCCAAAAAATATAAGATATTCTTCAGGCATCCTTTCTTCAAAGTTCAACTTACTATTTAAAACCCTTTCGGGTAGAGAAATACTGTTTCAATTTATGGCTGCTTTAGGGTTCTATATAGAGGCTTTGAGGAAGGACAATTAAAGAAAAATGTGAAATGTTCTTTATACACTCTATAAAATTTTCTTAGATTTTCCTCATTTAAAATATGTTTGGAACCTGCTTAGGTAGGTAAACACTCTATTGTCTATATCTACATGGAACATAATCAGGAAGAGTTAAAAATTGGATTTTATTATTTTTATTATTTTATTTATTTATTTATTTATTTTTTAAAGGTTTTTTAAAAACCTTAAAGGTTAAAGGTTCTACAGACACAACAGGTGTCTGTTGTGAAGTTCTAGATCCTTTAAAGAGGGATAACCAAACAACCCTTAAAAGTTCTTAATAAAAAATATATAATTTCTTCAATTGTCCTTTCTCCTCCTTTCTTGTCATTTCATGTAGGGAAAGGTTGTTGTAGGGTACTACAGATTACCGTTTTGCAGAGACAACTGCAGAACCCTCAAGGGTTTTCAATTTTGAAAAAGTGTATGAAATAAGGGTTCATTGGTTGACTTTCTTGAAAGTGGTTCTTGGAACATTTCTTAAAAGGGGATCTCTCTCTTTTGAAGGTTTTTACAACAGGAGACATTCAAAGAGCATTCTAAATTTATATTGTGTGAATGTTTTTAAACATATGGTCGGAGACTTACAGTAGCACTATCCTATTCAGTGTGCATATGCAAAGAGCGCCTGCTACAGATCAAGGCTGGCTCACGTTGCCGTCATCCTGTGATTCTTATGCCTTCAGCAGAATTTCCTCTGTGCTTACCTGTTCACGTGGGAGGCTTTTTGACAACCCGCTCTTTCCTCTGTGATTACCATCTTTTGTAAAGTCTACCTCCACTTTTATCACTGCCACCCAGCAAAAGTCAGAGATTGAAGAAAGCCTTTTAATGTACTGTATGTCTCTCCATTCTTTGTCATGACAGCATCAGAGAGACGCTGGACTGCATCTCCCATCATCCCTCACATGCCCCTGATCACGCTCACCTGTATGTCCTTATACCTTGTTAAGCACTATTATCTAAGTTCCATTTTGCAGCGTGTCCTTGTGTAACATCCGTTGTTATTGTCAAGTGTTAGCACTTTCTTTGTGTTCCAAGTTCATCTTCACACATCATGTTCCAGTTTCGAGTCTTGTTTTTGTTTGGTTGGCACTTTGTAATAAAAAGTCTGCACTTGCATCTGTTCCACCTCAATTCCTTTAATTTAAGAAGCAAACCTTCTTCTTCTCTAAAATAAAGTTTAATTCAAATCATTTATAATATATATTTTATATACTGACAATGTTAGCAATATTAAAGCTTGTCCTTTAATTCTAAGCTTACAGTATAAACAATATGAAATTAAAGTACAATAAAAAAAAAAACTTTTCTGCAATAGTGCAAAAGTAGCTTAATTTTATGATTTTACTTTATTTTTAGGCCACTTGTTAGGTTATTGGTCTTATTTAACTTTCTGAAGCACTTATACTTAATTTGGGAATGTTATTTTATTTTGGCAAATCTGTGATTGTGAAAAAAAAACATAAATTTATCAATTCATCTGTAGAATCAATGAGTGTGTGACTTAACATTGTTTCTTGCTAAAAGCAGTAGTCGTTTTTGCTTAGAGCCCCCAGGTCACCAGATTGCTCCATTATTTTAAAAATCCATTACATATACAAAAAGGAACAATTTGCTACCAATGCACTCTATACTATGTAAAACAGAATGGGTTGGATTAATTATTTTTATTTAAACACCAAGCTGAAATAACTGGCCAGCCTAAAAAAATATTCTCCCATGGTCTGATTTCATCTAAATTCATTCCATTAATTTTAAATACATACAATAGTAGCCTTTATTGCATTTTAAGCATATTTGGTATAAGTTTGTTTACATTCATCTTGACATTTATGGCCATTTATATTACATATAACCAACTTAAATATTCAATTAAATCTCTAAACCGGTTACTTATGTAGACTAACAGCACTGACCCAGCATTAGAAAACAAAGTATATTACATTCCTTTCAAAGTAAACACATGATTCTGGATGTTAAAAGTATGTGTGAATAGTTTAACCAGTCAGGTCTCAGTCAGTTATAATAGCAGTGTATTATACCATAATATTAAATTGATTTATACTTACTAAAAAGCGATGAACTAAATATTTAAACAACAGCAACAAAAAATGATCAGCTGAGTATGACAATGCCAATGTTTTCCACACCATCATAGATCAGTGGCAGCAGCATGGCTTAGCTTATGCAGATTAAGCCATTATCACTTCATCCCCTAATAAACCTATTGTAATTAGAGCACTACCCTTTTTCCATTCCCCTGTGTTTGGGAATTTGCTTAGTCATTACTGCCTATTTAACATCAGCCTGGCTAGACTCATCCTGCACCATTCACTGAATCCCAAATCGGTCCATGCTAGAGGTATGGTGCACTGCACAGGGTGCAGAAGACATTATTTTACACTCTAATGTACAGCATTTATAGCCTATAGGGAGAAGTGAGCCATTTGGGACTGAGCCATGCTGCCTGTGCTTTATTTGTCACCAGTTTCCTAGGCTACCACAGAGCAGTTTATATGTGCACCATTTTAGCACTAAACCCTGGCATCTTGTACAGATGATGAACCAACAACCCATGATCTGCTTTTGTGTTTTTGCAAAAAAAAAACATTAAAAAAAAGTGTGACAATCTTGTCTTTCACAATTATCATTATAAGTGAGGCATTGTCATAAAGTCAAACTGTTTAGTTTAAATTCCTGATTATTTCTATTTTGCATAAATGTCCTCAGTGTGGACAGCCATAACAAATTAAGCAGCTCCTGTACAGCACTAACATGCTTAATGAGGATGTTTTGTAATTTGATAAGACAAAGTGTTAAAGCCACAGAACATATTTGGACTAACTGTAACACTACACCATTTCTATTCATTCTTCTCCCTTGTATTATTATTATTATTAGTAGTAGTAGTAGTAGTAATTAGTAGAGGTAATTAGTAGTAATGAATTGATTTTAGTAGTATGTGGACTTCATGTTAACTAAATAACATCATATTGTACAATTGATTCTTTGACCTTATGAAAGTTACAGGAGGGATTTATTTTGGGCCGCGCTATCGGTATCAGTCAAATGAGAATGTTAAAATTATACAGTACTGTTCAAACATTTTAGGCAGGTGTGAAAAAATGCTGTAAAGTAAGAATGCTTTAAAAAAAATTTAAGTGTTAATAGTTTATTTTTTATCAAAGTACAAAATGGAAAGTAGGTGAACATAAGAGAAATCCTAATCAAATCAGTACTGTGGGTGACCACCCTTTGCCTGCAAGACTGAATAAATTTCTCTTGGTACACTTGCACACAATTTTTAAAGGAACTCAGCAGGTAGATTGTTCCATACATCTTGGAGAACTAACCATAGATCTTCAGTGGATGTAGTCTCCCTCAAATCCTCTCTTCATGTAACCTCAGACAGACTCTATGATATTAAGACTAGGGCATTGTGGGGGCTAGACATAGGGAGGGGTGACTCAGGCGGGTAAGACAGTGCCGGTCCCAAGTGAGGAAGGGCATCCAGTGTAAAACCTGTGCTAAAGTCGGGTGCAGTTCAGATGGTCCGCTGTGGCGACCGTTTGACAGGAGCATCCGAAAGAAAGTTGCTCTGTAGGGGCTAAACCATCATTTCTAGGACTCCTTGTTCTTCCCTAAACTGAAGATAGTTCTTAATGGCATTGGCTGTAAGTTTGGGGTTGTTTTCTTGCTACAGAATAAATTTGGCAGTAATCACACACCTCCCTGAAGGTATTGCATGATGGATACGTTTCTGCTTGTATTTCTCAGAAATCTGCTTGAGATCATTAATCCTGTCCAATAATGTAGCCCCAAACTTTCTCCACCGTGCTTCACTGTTGCCTGCAGATACTCATTACTGTACTGCTCTCCAGTCCTTCGGCAAACAACCTGCCTCCTACTACAGCCAAGTATTTCGTCAGTCCAGAGCACCTGCTGCCATTTTTCTGCACCCTAGTTCCTATGAGGTATGACTTTTGGGCTGCAATTCTTCCATGAAGATCACTTCTGTCCAGGATGTACCTCGTTCCCACTGGTTTTCACCAGTTCTTTGCTGATAGCACTGCTAGACATCTTCTGATGTCGAAGGGAAGTAAGCATGATATGTCTTTTATCTGCTGCATTAAGTTTCCTAGGATGACCACTGCATCTACCGTCCTCAACATTGCCTGTTTCTTTGTGCTTCTCTAAAATAGCTTGAACAGCATACCTTTAAAACCCCAGTTTGCTTTGAAACACATTGTTGATGTTGTATAACTACCTTGTATCTTGTTACTATGTTCAGTCCATGGTATATGACCTGTGACATGAAACACACGTTAGGCCTAATACAATGACTATATTTTAACTTGCATAGGAAATTGATGATTATTACCACCTGTTTGATATCATTTGTCTCTAATTATAAAAAATCTGACTTTGTAAAAGTATAAGAATTGCTGGTTTGAAACCAAAGCATAGCCACACCAAATATTGATTTGATTTAGATTTTTTTGTTTCCTCACTTTGCATTTCAATAAAAAAAATAAAGAAATTGTATATATATATATATATATATCTATATATATTTTTTTTTTTTTTTTTTTTTTTTTTTTTTTTTTTGAAAGCATTCGTACTTTACAGTATTTCTTCACACCTGCCTAAAACCTTTGCACAGTATTATATTTAGTTTTCTGTTAAGTTGTCCAATTGGACAATGTCCAAATAATATTTAATTTAATTGTGTACAATAGTAGCAGTGGTGGTACCTTTGGATTTGGTTAATATTGATTTCTATTCTCACTTTGAAGACATCAGCAACACTTCATTAGTTTCTGTCACGATGAATTTGTAAGGAATTTAAAATATACATGGAATTCTGATATAAGAAAATAACCACTGCTGTGGTAATGTTCAGCAAATAAAATCAGAAACTGGTGATTATAAATAAATAAATAAAACAAATAACAGATAAACTGATTTTTGTACCACTAATTTGACAATATATTTTAATAACTAAACACTTTGTGTTCTTTTAATTGTTTATAATTACATTTTAATGTTTTTCAATATCTATGATACAATGCCTAGAGAACTTCACTCTTTTTTTCTCTCTTAAAATATACAATACAGAAATTAAACCCTCCTTGCCATGTCACAGAGAAACTGACCAACTCTGCTGGAGGACAAAAACTGACACCGGACTCTCATTTTATAAATGTGCATAAATAAATTCCTCTTTACAGACATTCTCACAATGTACAGTACTAGTCAAACATTAGGACAAACCTCGTCCTTCAGTGGTTTTTCTTTATTATAATTATTTTCAACATTGTACATTAACATTGAAGACACCTAAACAATGAAAGAACATGAATGAAATTATGTGGTAAATAAAAAGGTTTACCCAGAATATGTTTCATAATTTAGATTGTCCAAAGGACCTACATTTAGCTTTGATGACAGCTTGGCACACTCATGGGTTTCTCTTATCATATTCACAATGTAGTCACCTGGAATGGCTTTCTATTCACAGATGTGCCTTGTCAATAGTTAATCCCTGACATTTCTTGCCTTCTTAATGTTCTTTAGATCATCAGTTGTTATGCTAAGGAAGCATGGGTACGGAGTCAATAGCCCTATCAGTGCTAATACAACTACTGTGCAAATCCATATTATAACAAGAAACACTGAGTTAAGTAATGAGAAAAGACAGTCCATCATTACTTTAAGAAATTAAAATCAGTCAAGCCTAAAAATCTCAAGGATTTTGAATGTATCCCCAAGAGCAGTCCCCCAAACCTTTAAACACCAGAATGAAACTGCCTCTCATGAGGAGCGTCCAAGGATAGGAAGACCAAGAGCTACCTCTGCTTTAGAGGATAAGTTTATTAGAACAACCAGCCTCGAAACTGCCAATTTAGATCAACTCATATTAGAGCCCACATAAATGCTTCTCAGAATTCAAATGGCATTGTGGGAAAAAAAACAACAACAACAAAAAAACATTAATTTGGAAGAATAACAAGCAGAAGTGGCTTTGGCCAAAAAACAAGGAATGGACATTTGATCAGTGAAAAGCTGTCCGTGGGTCTAATAAGTCCAAATTTGAGATTTTTGGTTTTAATCACAAAATCTTTGTCAGACATAGAAAGGGTTAACAGACGGTTCCTGAATGTGTGGTTCCCACTGTGGGGATGGTGTGGGGGTGCTTTGCTGGTGACACTGTTTTTGAATTGAGGGCACCACAGCATTTTACAGTGATACTTCATCCCATCTGGTTTGCACTTAGTGGGACCATCATTTGTTATCCAGCAGAGCAATGACCCTAAAAAACCCCTCTGGGTTATGTAAGAGCTATTTATCCCAGAGAGAGAGAGAGTGATGGATTGCTGCATCAGATGACCTGGCCACCGCAATCACCTGTTCTAAATCCAGTTGGACTGGAGATTGACTACCTCATGGGACTGAATGCCAAGAGTGTACAAAGCTGTCACCAAAGCAAAAGGTGGCTAATTTAAATATTTTAAATATTCTTTTTAAAAAAAAAGTATTCAGTGTTAATATACAATGTTGAAAACCATTAAAAAAACAAAAAGAAAAAACACTGAATAAGTCCATGTATTATAGATCTTTTGGAGCTTTCATCACACAAGTCCCTGTGAACTAACTGTTAATACAGAAACAATAAAATATTAGAATGTGCACCTTAAATGAACCTGTGATTTGAGTTACAGCTGGGACTACTCTCAGTACTCTTGTAGAAAATCAATCAGATTGGAGAATTCAGGAGCACTGTGGTCTGAGTTCTTTGGTATGAGTTTGAATTTAAGTAGACAGAACTGCTTATTGTTTTGACTTTAAATTGTAACAGAATCAGTCTGGTAATAGAATATATTTTTAATGCCTTTTTCAATTGCTTTTATTATTAAATATTTTTTTCTTACATTTTTCTAGAATGGAGAAAATAAAAATAAAAGCTGTATTTTTTAGCTATTGTGTTTAACTTTTTTGTTGCATTCCTCTTGTGAAAATCAATGAATAATAATGCATTGTAATAATTTATATACATGTTTGATTGTATTATTTTGCCATGGCCACTACTTCTGTATTTTGCTTGTGCAGAATATGAACAACATGAAACAGAGTCTGAAATTCAGAGCTAGAGGGATTTTTTATGGATGTACAAAATGGTCTATTTAATGCTGGAAATGATCATTAAAGTGTGTTTAGTGTGGAAATAAAAAAAAAAACAGCAGTATGACACAGGAACACACATTATTTCATTTTACAGCAGTTTGGCTGTAATAACCAGCAAACATCTCCGCATCAGAGGGTCTATGAATTATTTCACTCATGTATAGGCAGCCCATACAATGCTTAGAAATAAACAGGAGAAATACACTATTAGCTTGATTCAGAGATACTTCTAGGATTATACCAAGAACTATTGGCAAAGAAGATGGATATTAGACAAACATTTCCAGTTTCATTCCAAACATTTTCTGTTACCAAAAAATGAATGAAGATGACGGACTCTTTATTATATATTTTGATCTTTTATTTTATTTTTTTAAGGAAACCAGTTTGTCCAATCCTAGTGGCCAATCAAACATCACGCACAATTTTTGTTATTTAAATCTGGCTTTTTTAAATAGAATGTTTTATTATTATTATTATTATTATTATTATTATTATTATCATTATTATCATCTGAGTTTACAGTTCTCAAAAACAACCAATTTTAGTGAATGAAAACTTATTGAATGACATACATTAGACAGTCTTTGTTGAAAGTGATTCCTGAGAATCATAACTGGCAGAAATGTAATGAACAAAACCCTTTTTAATATTAAGTTCTTCTTTATGTACTTCTTGAAATAATTTCTCTACCCAGTTTATTTATTTGAGCATACTTAATTGACAAAACCATAATGTACAGTAGCTAACCAGTCTGGCCTAACAGTTAGGAGTGGATAAGCAAAAAGTAAACTAGACAAAAGAAAACATAACATAACATAATTTGCATTAAAGAAAACAACAGCAAAAATCTGCATGCACACATACAAACAAACAAATCAATAAATAAGTGAAGGAAATGCCATTTTGCCATACAACATACAATAAAATGCTTACATAATATAACATTGGCCAGGTTGCTCACAAATTATGAATAAAATTAAATCCTCACCATTGAGAAGCTTCCAGGAAAAGCAAACCTAGAATGAACAAACCTAGAAGAAGCAACCAGACCTGGTCTAGACAAATGTAGCACCATGACCCATCAGGCCTTGCATGCACAAATGGGTCGAGCATATCAGTAAGGCTATTCATGCTATCAATGCGTTTCCTATAAGAGAATAAAATCCTTATTGTGCCTTTGTAATTACATACACTATCATTGTTAAATGATTCTTTTGAATGCACTTAAAGTTCTATACCTAAATAAACTCTGTCTCATGCAGTGGAGGTGGTTTACATAATCAGTGGCGACACTTACCAAGAAGTAGGAGGGTAAGAGAATGAAATTAACTAAATAGCCATCTTTGTTCTGGTGTTGCCTTCTTCGTGAAGCCTTTGGATTTTAACTCATGCTGGCCATGCAAAGCAAAAGCAGGTACGTGCAGGTATAGTACATTGCATACCTGCTTGTAGTTTTGGAGCTGTCATTCTGCCAGTGTTTATTACCATGCTGCAGGCTTCTGGACAGAAAAGCTGCTTCAAACTGCTGTTGCATTCTCTTACACACAAACCCTGCCAGGTCCTAAATTTAATAGGCCCTGAGATCACATTGTTCCGCTCCACAGCTACCCACAGTCGAAGAGATAACTGGCCTTTCCTACAATTATTGCAGTAAACCCTGTCTAGAGGGTGGTTTTAGCCTCCCTCATCAATTTACGTAAATAATGTAATAAAGTGCATTACACTCCTACACACATCACTATGCCTTAGGTGAAGGGCTTTGACAAGGTTCAGAGCATCTCTGGCCATGTCATTTGTTATTGATATGATACACTGGATCCCTTTTCATTTTTTTTTTTACTGACATTCTCACTCTCAGACTCATTGCTTTTTTATGGACATAGTAAGCCAAGGGGTTCAAAATATTGCAGGATGAAACTGAATTATGGTTCCATGTGTCAGTGTAAACCTTGATACAGTGACTTAATGCATTTTCTCATGCCTTGCTAGGCTAGTTATGATAGCAGAATGCTTTGAGACATATTGTCTTCAGTAATCTTATGCAGGACTGGATACGAACTCAATTCACACACTGAACAGCTCACAGCTTGGGGAAATGTAGCTTGGTCAAGAAACTGGAAATATGGATGAAACCTACAGAGGATTAGATAGGACGTGAGACTCCACATAATAAAGATTGAGCCAAGTATCCTACAGGTATGAAGGCTACCGGCTACACCAACATACTGCCCATCCCATGCTTGTGGTATGCAATATATCAATGGGATGGATTTTTAAGCATCAATTTGGACCGGAAATAAACACAGCATTTTAAATTAGTATTGGATTCATACATCTCTGACTAATCCTGAATTATTTGAATTAGATACTGAATTATACTAGATTGTCCCAATGGTCTACCATGGTCTGCATTCTCTAATAATGAGTCTTCAATAGTACCACATGCCTGAATATACAGTCAAAGCATCTTTGTCAGCAGGAGAAAAAATAAATAAATGCCACTAGTGCTAACATCTTGTGGCCTCAGTGAAAATCTTTTTCTTCTGTATGTTGTGTAAGGTATGTTAGAGTCAAAAAGGTCATTACAAGTATTGAATGAATACATATCGCAAATCCCCAAAGCTGTCAATGCACGGCCATACCCACCATTGAGGTCACTGAGGTCTGGATGTCAGTATTTTTCGTGAATATGGTGGTGTATAATAAAGTTCATGAATTAATTTCCTCATTGGCTTTACCTTTTCGATGCTACAAAATCTTTAGTCAGTACGGTAGTTCTTTGATTTTGTCAACAACTCAGAAAGGCAGCTGAATCTGTCAGGTAACTAAAGAGTTTACTAGCAAACTGCTTACAGTTCAATGCCAGGCATCCCTAGATGTCACATTCAATTCAATTCAATTTTATTTGTATAGCGCTTTTAGCAATTGTCATTGCCTCAAAGCAGCTTTACACAATCA
>JAQMYG010000004.1:11085435-11126364 GCA_030014215.1 Clariallabes teugelsi
CATCTCCACATCATTGCATTCAGTTTTTATTCACAATTTGTTAAGTGTCCCAACTTTTTTGGAATCCGGTTTGTATATATATATATATATATATATATATATATATATATAAACACACACGCTCATTCACACACTACTGACATTTGGGAACACCAATTAACATAATCTGCATGTCTTTGAACTGTGAGCTGAAACCGGAGTAGCTGGAGGAAATGCACCAATCACAGGGAGAACATACAAATTCCATGCACACAGACCCGAAGCGGTAATCGAACCCGGTGACAGTGCTAAACTCTATGCCATATCAATCTGATTTGTGAACTAATAAACTTTAAACAAAGTTGAAATGCTTATGCTTTTCTTTCAAATCCGTTTATTTTGTAAGGGTCTTATCCCTCTATTTACAGTATTTTTATTTTCCTTGAAAAATAATCCTTGCGAGAGCCAGTAACATTTGCATCTAAATATCAGTTGACCCTGTGTCCACTTTCTTCAATGACACAGACAAAAATGAAGAGTGTATGCAGCAAAGCTCAGCTATGGTGAGGGAAGAGAAGCTGCACACAAAAAAAGGCGGAAAAAGAGAGAAAAAGAAAAAGAATATATTTTATGAAGAGCCTAGGATAGGATTAACATTAGGATTATGTTCCTATACATACAGGCAGACATGTACGATATATAAATATATTGTCACAATGTAGAATTAAACATATTTTTCTTATGTTAAAGTACGGTCAGAAAAACATTTCTATAATTCAAATCCAAAACGATGCAAACACAAGAATGAAACAAAGACGAGACGTATAGACGAGAGTACATGAGAGAGAGAGGGAGCAGGTTATGGAAACAAGAGCAACAGAAATGTATTAAATGTCTTAAAAATCACCTACTGTATGCATGCTTGCAACCCCCAAGTAAGCTCAGTTTTTGGATGTTGGTATTTCAAAAACCATGCATACAGCCGTGTACCAATTTCAATAGCATGCTGCTTAGAAAGTACAGTAGACCAAGGGTAAGAACACACGAGCCTTTATTTATAGGTGTTCAAGCCCCCTGGCACTGTCAACAGAGAGTAATGTAAGAGGTAAAACAAACAATGGTGCAGCTTTACAGCTTGATTGCTGATTATGCTGCTCAGGTTCTGCTTTGCTCAGCTCATGGCCACACACAAAGAGAAAGAGGGAAAAAGCATAAATAGGGCATCTGAGGTAAAATACACCCGCTCTATAACAGCCATCACTCGAAAAATCACACTCTCTCTACTAAAGCACACCCCAACCTACTACAATGTCCTACTTACAGTATTTCCTCTCCATTCAGAGATCCACTGAAATCCGAAATACCCGACTTGAAGATGCAGACGATGATCACAGATAAATGAAATGTCTAGTTTAATCATGGACCCTCCTATCTCAGGCAAAATACCCCGTCTCTCGTTATCCGTGTTTATGGGAAATACGGAGAGATTCGGATGCAGGCACAATGTGCTGTCAGTGCAGGGAAATATGAGAGAGACAAATAAGGCATTGGATTGTGTTGATGCATTAGGCTACTGTATAATATATCATTTCATGGGAGGATAACATAAAGACACAAAGGTGACAAATGAACACTTGAGAAAATTTCTCATCCGGGTTTTTTCCTTGGAGGTTGTTGTGATATTTCCTGCTGCGTTAGTCTACTTCATAATTGGAAATGACTCGATCATGGAGTTATTGTACCTAAATGGGAACTGACTGCTGTTTATGCTATCTGAAATTTATTCTTAACATGAACTAAAAGGTAAGAACTTCGCTTGTTCATTAGTGTAATGATCTTTCACTGGCTTTTAATATGAAGTGGCTTTTAAGTTTTACATTTCTAGCTGTTATGATAGGCATACTCATGCTTATAGTTCTTTTTAATAGAAGATTTGTTTTTCTCCAGAAACCACTTTAACCTCGTCAGGTTGTCATATGAGGCAGGAATATACCCTGGATCAGACACCAGTCCATTTCAGGGTACCATGCACACTCATTCATGCATTCATTTACAGTATATGTAGGCTCAAATTAGAGTAGGCTATGCACCTACACATTGTTTTTTAGAGGAAACCAGAGAACTCAGACTGTGTGGGCATGCAGACTTTCAACCTCAAGACTCAATTCTTTCAAACTCAAGACTCCATAAAGGCTTTAAGGTCAAACTCCTACCTGTGCTCACTGTGGAGCAAACCCATGCAGAACACATGAAACTAATGACTAGGGACCTTGAATCTATGCAGTGAGGAAGCACATAAGGGCTCACTGCACTATTTTTGTTACAGTTCAGTCATCATGCTAAATATATATATAACCAGCTAAATTTACAACAACATCAATAAAAAGTAATGAGCTCCCCCTTTATGTGTGTCCTTAAATTGGTGCTTTAATGTGTTGGATGTTGACAGTACTCTCTGGTTTGCATTGGCGACAAACATTTGTGGCCTTTGCTATATGAAGCTTTCACACTCATAACATTTAATGAACATGTCCATAGGAGCCGGATGTTTTTTTTAAAAAACTAACTAGATGAAGTATCCATCATTGACGGGGAAAAAAGTTGGTAGAAATGGTTCAAAAGAGAATGCTAAAAATTACCTGATATATTATATTATATTATATTATATTATATTATATTATATTATATTATATTATATTATATTATATAACCAGTGATATTATTATTTCAGGTTGAAGTCCACTCCACGAACATGTCTGCCTGTCTTTTTGTATGGCAGAACTTATCATTACAAAAAAATGAAATTTTAAATAAAAAGTTGAGTAAAAATCTTACTCCTTGTTTACGCTAAGTTGTACTTCTTTTGTCATCAGCCAAATACACTACTTGTTCGGTGATCTGAGAGGGAATCACAGATGAGAAATTAAAAAAGACGAACGGGTAAAGATTAAGTTTTGTCCTAATCCCAGTAAAAATATTCAGTTTAGCTTTTCTAAATAATATCTATTGATGCAGGTGTTTGTTTACATTGGGCAAGTCGCTTATTAGTAGCTTATTTTAAAGTAGATTGTTAAATCTGTCACATAACTTTTAATAACATTGCTTTTACTCTACATTTTGATTTCACATATGGTTAAACTTCAAACAGTACTGCAAAAGTGTCATTAAATTATGTTCAGTTACTAAAACCAATCCACATTATTTAGAAAGCCAATAAAAGCTTGTAGTGCCACTGCTTGAAGCTAGCTCCTCTGCAATACTGATAATATTTTGACTTTATGTTTGGATGAATATGTTTCTCCAGCAAAAAAGAAAGGGCTTGGCAAAATAGCAAAAGGGCTTGGTAACCATAAGGCTATGAACTGATTGGAACATGAAGAACAGATTGGACGGAGAATGACACGATGTCACTCCCACCCAGTCCGTACGCATGGATTACCGCAGTTGTGTTTCGCTTATCTGCAATAGCAAGCCCTCAAGGACCTCGTTTGTGTTGGGCTTCACTTCAAGATAAAACTAAAAATAGACTCGATGTGTCCCTGGCTTCAGCAGGACACAGGGGGGAAAGGGAAAGACCAAGCACTAATGGATATATAAATGTCAAGCTGCAGCCATCATAGAGGCTTTGCTGCTTCAGCGACCCTGATACCCATGGCTTGGATAAAAAAAATTTTCGTACTTTTATTCAAACCCTCTGGAGCTTAAATTGATTTTTATATTGACCCTGCGGCGCAAGGATCATACCAATAGTTATTCTCACCCCTATGTGGTTTTCTGTGTGCCCACAGTGTCACTTTTACCACCCCCACTACACATATGCACACACGGGTCTCTTGTGACATCAGTGATCACATACCTGTTTTCACAAGCGTAGCTTACTTAAGCTGTATGAAGGGAAAAGGCTGGTGCACAGACGTAATCCATATACTTGTCTTTAAGTGAATTCAATAATGTAGACAAACCCCGGCAGTCAGCAGAGGGGTCTTAATTGTACCTCACAGGGCTCTTATCCATCTGCTTAACGCACAGCACACTGAACATTAAGGCTTAGAGCAGTACACAGCTCTCTTTCCACAAGTCTCTTGTGACCCCCTGCTGCTGAACATGCTCTTACCTGGTAATGATGCTATATGCTTTTAAAGAAATGGGAATGAACTTGTTTTTTGTCAAAGGATAAAATGCACAGTACAAAGTACATTACATATTGTCAAATCTAGGGGAAATATTTCTGTGGATGAAATAGGTTATGCCTATCCTCAAATCCATAAGATGTGAGCGCATCATGATATTAGGATTGCATCACCTGATGTCATACGAACAGATATGTACGTATGCTATATAACAGCAGAATACTGTTCATAATAATAAATTAAAAAAACAAGTAATATTGTACTGTAATAATTGGTATATAAATACTAATACTGTCAGGACCTTACAAATACCCTCACTGAAGTGAAGATACAAATACTATAGTTATCTTATAACTACTTTAGTGGAGGTACAAATGCAGCAGTTAGTTACAGCTGTTACAAACATTGTTAGTATTTTCTTTCATCACAAATAATGTTACAACAATTTTGTGACTTTACAAACACTTTAGCGATGTCACACATTTTGTAACGATGGACAGATATTGTACTGCCATTTCAAATACACACTTTTGTTATGAATAATGTAGTGACTTTACAGTCAGAGGTTTAATAGTACAATCAAAAAGCAGAAGAGAAGCAGATAGCAATCCACTGCTGCCATGTAAAGTAGTAGAATACTGTACTTTAATGTGCAAATTCATACTGTAGTTGCAAATGGGTGCACAAATTAAGTATGTTGTATGTGGTTCTATCACAGAAGGCTGAATCATGGAATTAATCTCTATTAATGAAAAAAATAATAAATGTTGTTAAAAATACAATAATTCTATACTCCTACTACTAATATTAATACCAGTTGTCAGTACCATATGACAAGTAACTTATTATGAGGGATTATTGATGTACCCGCATGTTTATGGCTTTAGTTATATGTACTGGTGTTTAAGTTCAATGAATAGGTGTAATTAAAGTTTCGAGTCATTTACAGCAGATGCAGTTCCAGTGAGTCGGTCTGATTGATTAAGCTCATAGACTTTAATGAAAAAGCAGTTCCTAAGCATCATCCTGCATGAGTCGATGGTCCTGTATTGCTGCACCTGAAACAAGGTATATTACCAAGACCATGCATTTTACAATAACCCTGTAAACAAAATGTCATATGCAAACCATTATGCTTTATTTTTCAACATATAAAATTAAATAGAATTTATATTATCTCCTCCAGGGAGAAAACACTTAATTTTTAAGAAGAACTTTCTCAGGTACACCGTTGACTTTGTGCCAAATGTGAAATACAGTTGGATCCATAAACATTTGGACAGTGACTTAAAAAATGCCTCTCTCGGATCAGTTCCACGGTATCACTGAAATAAAGCAAATGCAATTGAATCGTAGAATTTTACAGCGTACATACTTACACTGTAACACTGGCTCCACCTCATGTGACAGATGATGGACTTTGCTGTAGATCATGAGTCCTTCCTTTCCTTCTCATTCTCTTCTCTTCCCAGAATTCTGATACATGTAAATCCTCCTTTCCATCAATCCAAAGTGTCTTATTTTGGAACTAGCCACGCTTTTTTGGAATTTTTCTAGCATAGACTAATCTGGCCTCGATGTTCTTGAGTTGTTTGCATCTTAAAATATAAAACCTCTGTATTTACATTCACGAAGCCGCCTATGATCTGAAAACGGTACGTCTACCTCCTCCAAAGTGTTTCTGCCTTGGTTAGATGTTGTGAAGGTGTTTATTTTTTGGTTTTGTTCCATGGTCTTCCAGGCCTTTCTGTATTACCCAACTATTTTAATCCGTGTAATAAGATGAATATTTCTTTGGTTCAAATTACTGTTACTGTCGCTGTCAAATTGTTACTGTGGTCCAAATCACTCCACATAGATATTAGCATCCATATTACATTAGTTTATTAGGCCATTATTACTGTATCTCATTATTGTATAATTTATGAGACATCTGAAGATAATAGTATACACAAAGGAAAGATATAAAAGAGGGGAACAAACAATCCATTTATCTTCTATGTTATTACCCAGGTTGCTCTATGAAAACTTTTTTTATTTGTTAATGGAAAATATGCTCTGGCTTAATTCCAAGGCTGTGAGTATGACAATATAGTGTGTGAAAACAAACAAACAAACAAACAAACAAATAAAAACAGTTATTGGTCACATATTAAACGTCAATGCATATGAAGTGTACTGTACATATAAGTAGTAAATGCAGTTATTTGGCAAACTATAACAGCTTTAGTCAGGTTTCTCATATTTATACCAAAAATAATTTTTTTTAAAAACTGAGTAATAAATTTGTAAAAGACACTAATAACTACATCAAACCTCTCTAGCTATTATTAAAACACTATTATAAATATATAAATATTATAATATATATATATATATATATATAATACAAATATTATAAATATTTAGTACATTTACCAGCTTCCCTCTCATTCGTGTTAATTGTAGTCTCTTTCAATCTTTAAGTGTTTATCTTTTCTTTTTTTTATTTATTTCATGATTTCATCTATTTTATGGTGCACTCCCTATACTACATAATTACATTTTGATACGTAAAAGAGGTGGTAAGTACAATATATATACAATTATAATAGACAAATAACAATTAGAACAGAGCATTTTAATTTCATTTATTTATTTTGTTATACTTTAAAGACAGAAGTCAAAAGATAAATATAGACAGATCAAAATTTGTGTGGCCTACAAACATGGCTGCCAAAAACTCCAATTCCTAGCACAGGCATACACTCTACTGTAGTTCCCTGGACTTTATACAAAAACTTAATACACACACACGCACACGCACGCACACACACAGTCTTTAAGGACCTTCTTTTCAGGCACCCTCGTGTGAAGTAAACACTCTGTGTACTTTCTGCCAGTTCATTATACAGTACCAAGCTTTTCATTTGTGTATTGATAGGCCAGTTTAGCTTCTGTGCTTGTTCTCTGATTCTGTCTTATCCCAGTTAATGTGGTTTGATCGCCTCACTCTCGCCTGTTGATTGTTTGACTTTGAATACTCATGTTTGCCCGTCCTGCAAGTAGGTCTTCCTGTCGATCCATGACAGTAGAATTTCAGAATTATATCCACATGTGTTAAATAACATGTTAAATAAATGTCTTTTGCCCATTTGTGATTAAATAGATCGATAATATTGGAACAAGTGTTTCTTGTTGCCCAGACTGATTGTTCAAACAATCTGTTTGAGTTTTAAGTTTAACCCGTGAAGATTGGATTTGTGTTTAAAAGAAAAAGCAACACGACCGCAGAGTTGTCTATGGGAGAAAATTAAGCCATGTCGATTCTGAGAAAACGGCCAACTAATGTTCAAACACTAAACAAGGAAGACAACATGTTGATGATAAACATTGTGGAAACTGTGATGAAAAACCCAAGACCAACAGCCATCACAAACAGCTTCCACAGGCCAGGGGTGAAAGTGGCTCCATCATTAAAAGGAGACTTCTGAGAGCATAAATACAGATGCCATACCAGAAGATGCACACCGCTCATTCGTATTAAGAATTAGAATGTCATAAATGTTAAAGAAACAGAGATGAAGTGTGGAGAAAAAAGGTTCTGCTCATGATCTGAAACATACAAACTATCAGTCTTCCATGGTGGAGGGAATGTCATGGCTTGGGCTTGCATGGCAGCTTCTGGAATGGGCTCACTAATCTTTACTGATGACGTAACTTATGTAGGTATCAGATCAGAATCCAGAAGGCTACAGAAAAATAATCTAATTTAATTGGGAAGAACTTAATCATGCAGCAAGACAATGACTCAAAACACAAAAAAAGACTTCATCAGGGGAAAGAATTAAAGGTTATAAACAGACAAACAAATAAATCATCAGTCCTTAACACAATCATGCATGCATGTTACCTTCTGAAGGAGAGACAGAAACAATAACTAAAAGAAGCTGCTGTAAGATTGAAAAAGCATCACAAAAAAAGACAACAGTTTGGTGATTACGTTTAATTAAATTTAGTGTTATTTGTTTGGAATTTTAACAATGGACAAAAAAGCAGCTTTGCAGAAAGTAGAAAATTATGGATATGAATTAGGAAAATGTAAGCAAAAATAAGACGTATGAGCTAGAACTATCAGTTTGTCCCTGATGAGTAATCCGGGGTGACTATGCCAAGGAAAAACTCCCTGAGATGACAACAGGCAGAAATCATAGGTGACACGTTCTAAGCTGTTTAACACATATAGATGAGATCCAGAAGATGAAAGTGTAAATTCTGATCTATCAGCTCATATTCATCACTTAATCTCAAACCTAAATATTTTCAGTATTTAGTAAAGACAAAAGAATTGGACTTGCTGTTCTAATACTTTCAGAGGGGACAGTATATTCTTTAGCATTTCATTGTTTTTCGGCTAATTGTTGCATTTTATTTTCTATTTTAGTTTGTTTTTATGAGTGTCCTATAAGTAAAGATATCTTAGTTAGGCTGTACATGGAGAAATTCTATACATTATGATATCTAACTATCATAATATTAGTTAGATATCATAAGAGGGGCTATAAACCATGAGAGTTTGTTTTCTTTCTAAAGAAAGAGTTGTGCTAGTTGTGATTACAGTACTAATGCATTTAATATTTACTTAGCAGATAAATATTGAAAATTATTTTAAGAAGACGTCCCATGAGAAGTATGAGAGGCTGGCAACGCGGGTACCCTGATGTGTGCAAATGCCCAGCGTCAGCGATGTGCCCTCATCTCCCATGCAGTTCACAGTCACCGGACTATTTTAATCTTACAGGGATGCAGTCAAAAGAAATGCCTATACACAATACAAGGGGAATGCATTTTGATCATCTCAGCAGATATTATGTGAAAAAAAGACATGAGTCTACCAGATATCTTTGTTTCTAAAATATGTAAATGACAGGCAATGGCTTGCTGTTCTTATAATAGATTTAAGGCCATTTTACCCTTGGTGGGAAAAAAAAAACTTCTTCTTTTTGCAATACCTCATATTAACATATCCAAATGGCTTTTTATGCACTAGTGATTTTTATCCACAAACATTACCAAATATAGTAATGCACAGCAGCAAGGCCAGTTTAAATCATTCTAACAATCATTACAGACATTTACACGCAAATGCATGGCAAGAAAGTGCATGAATAAATCATCCATGCTTTCTTCTACATGACTGAGTTAGCCTGATATGGAAGCCAGAACTACAGAATGAATGAAGATAATATGCTACATTTCTGAACGGACAAAGACTGAACACATTTCTGGAGTGAAATGAAATGAGCCCAGATTCCAGACTCTCTCAATTATATAGTATACACTGCTAGAATATTTCTGCCAGTTAAAACCATACTAAATAGACATGAAAGCTACTGTAGCAATTACACTCAGCACATCATGCCTTCTAAAGGCTCTACTTAAATCTATTTGAAATGCTGTTCTGCAAGGACTAAATTAAAACAACACAATCCCTGCTGGTCTCACTTCGACATATGTTATATATTTCTGTATGACACAAACACATATGTCCGAAGTGAGAGGCCTGTGTTTTCAAGCACAGGCATATTTAATCACAGTTTAACCTACATACAGTGGCACAGAGCTTCCTTGGGTTTGTCCCAGTACACTGTAAATAGCACAAGATCCATATGTGTGTTGAGCTCACCAGCCAGAGAGAGTTTCGCTGCTCCAATCATTCACACATTCACCATTCTTGTGGTGAGGCCGTTTCCGACAAATCGTGACCATTCTTTCTTTATGAAAAAAATATGGGTGCTGACATCTCTCATGAGCACTGCTAATAGAGAAGCATACTGTATAACTGTGATAACATGCATGTAGTCACGCTTTATTTCTGCTTCTGACCTGCTCCTACTGTAGCTTAAAAAAAACATTGCAGTGTCTTATGTAAGCACATAATTACAGGCATAGTTTATACAGCACTATCAGTCTGCATGCTGAATGCAGTGAAATCAGAGCTAAACTGCCATGTTCATGGGAACCGTTTGCCCCCCTGCTGAGAGTAATCTCTGCCTCATGAGCAGGTTTGGTCAAAGATTGTGAATGCAAATGATGCTGTTTGAGAACAAGCCCCTGAAACTGCATTTCACACATCTGACATTAATGATGCCCTTTAAAGCTGAGCAGGACATGGTGATTTAGCTTCATCATATTAGTTACAGGTTTTGGCATTAAATGTCTTAGATACATTACAGCCCTTATTGGGGAAGAAATAAACTGTCATGTTCTTATTATGTTGTGTTTGAATGCTTGCTTTTGCTGTTGTGCAATTGTAATGGCTTCTGCATGTTCTGGATGTTGTCAGTTTCTTTTATTTTCTCTCTAATTGCTTTGAATATTTCTGGGAATTTAAACATATGGCTTGGACCCTTAAGGACTGTGCTCATCTGAACATGCTGAAGTTTAAAGCTTAAAGAGATTTCAATTAATTTGCCCATTAAAATATTTCAATATTTTGTACAAGTGAGATTTTAGAGAGCGAGAGAGACTGGTTCATCAAATCAAATGTATACTCTTTACAAACGTGGTAAGCAGAAAAGCATCTCAGAATGCTCAGCACATCCAGCTGCTCTGTGATTTAGCAGATTGGATAATTACATAAATGAGCAGGAGCACAGGTTGTCCTTTGCCAGGGAATGTGTATTCCATTATTTCATTCTGTTTCACTATAAACGAGAGCTTTTTCCTGTTTAAAAATCTGAACGACTGAAGCGGCGCACTGAATGGGTCCGTAGACTTGACTAGACCACATTGCAGACATTTTTGCTAACCATGTTATGGATAAGAAAATCTTTTATTTTTCTTATGCAGAGCAAAAAAAATAGACATAGCCAAGAGCAGCCATTATACTTATTGCAACTGAAAGATGCAGTCATGTGGAGGAGATGGCCAGGAGAAAAAGACAGAAGATAGCAGCAGGGAAAGAGAATTTGACACTCCTCTGTCCAGTGCCTCAGGGCTAATGTGTGGAGAGGAGTGCATTTAAAAGTCTCCTCTGCTCAAGAGTAGATTTCTTTAGACTTCACTACAGCACTACTTTTTATGCATTGCTTCTCATCATCATGCCTGCTATTATGCATTCACAAAAAAAAGAAAAAAAAAAGAAAGAAAAACAAGTATTTGACAATGTTGTCTGTAACTACTGTACCTGAAAAACACAGCTGCAGGTTTACTCTCTTAGGGAAGTGACTGGTAGTTATTGTACCAACTTGATGGTTACTTTGCATTTAGGCTTTGATTTAGAAAGAACCCATATAAAGAAGCTAATTTTCCAGGTGCGGTTGTAGGGGTGTTATGGGGACAATGAAGAATTGAGCAAATGATACCACATTATAGGGGAAGAAACAATATTTAAAATGAGGCTTTTGAGTGTGCTGAACTAAAACGTAAACTTGAATATATCTCTAACTCATAAACCCATACCAACTCACCCACATGAATGTTATTACTGAACTGCTTTTCATGTCCTGGTAAATCTTACTGAAAGTGCAAATTTAATATATTTCCATTTCACTGTATTTCACACCTTATGATAAAACTGCCATAAACGTCATACGTATTAAGGCTAACATGCATAAGATGTTTTTTTCTCATTATCTTACATATTTCTTTTTTTCGAGCATCATCACATTTTTCACATTTAACCAAACACAACCTTTTAATGAATCAAGGCCTTAGTTCATAGAATACAGTTTGGGGAAGCAGAAACTGAATTACAAAACGTTCTTCTGCTAGTAACTTGAAATAAGGGCGCGCTTCAAACCTTGGCATCCACATATCCTATATTCAGCAGCGTTACATAATGTATTCTTGAAAGAGTGTTTTCATACAAATGCATAATGTAGTCCTACAGCATATTCCAGAAAGAGTTTTTTTTTTGCTGATAAATAAAATAAATGAAATAACACACAAGTATCCAAAATAACAGAGCCACTAACAGTTCAAATTTCTTATTATATCCGTATTAAGATGTATAAGCATGTATTAAACAGCAAACCTTGCCTCTCTTGCCTTGTATGAATGCATGGATCTGCTTTAACTTGAGCAGGAAGCAGGTAATTTAGTACATGAGAATGTCTATATGAATGAGAGGCAGTGGGTGTGAAGTGGGTGGTCAATCTGATCGTGCCAGGCTGATGAAATAACACTCTGCAACCCAAACCCATGGCTTACTCAGGTACTCACTGTTGATGAACAGCTATGGTGGAAGGCTCTTATGGATTAGCCTAAGGCAAAAAAAGATACTATAGATGTCTTTGTGTTCAATGTAATTTGATGCTATTTCACCATTTTTCCAGCAGCCTTTGTTTTTGTTTTTTTTCCTGTGTAAAAACGCCTACAGTATTGTGCAAAAACTTTTGATCCACCCACTGTTTGTTCTTATGAGATTTTATTAAATTATGTAGATGAAATTAATGAAATAGGTACAAATCTTTTACTGTTTCAGGCTGCAAAGTGACTAAAGATACAGTTTTAAAAATTGGTTGTTTATGTAACAATCTCAGGAGCAACCTCATTTCCCCTCTCATTTGTTCCAATCACTCAGCATTCAGCATCAGCAGTACAGGTTGTCCCCTTCTTATGAACGAGTTTCATTCCAGAAGCACGTCGTAAGACAGATTTGTTAAATTTCCGCAAAATAAATAGTCGAAACTCCAATGATTCGTTTGATTTTCTGAAATTAGCATTATTTTACTTCGGGACAACTTTACAGGACAGATATTTTTTATCATTGTGCTCCAGGAATGATGCCCTCCCTCTTCTAGGACATTAAACGACATTATGCCAAGGGGCCAAAACTTCCTTTTGGCAAAAAAAAAATGGCATGCAGTGTTCAGCTATGGGAGAGTAAATATGTGCAAAGTAAAAGCATTGTGTGATACCTTCAGAGCCCTATGAGGTGTAATTTAGGCAAACATGTTGATGTGTATTTGAACAAAAGCATTAATACAGCAGTGTATGAGCCAGAACTACATGAGCCATGTTTAATGGTGTAACTGATGGGCCAGTGTAATAAAGCATTTAAGGTCATAGCAATTTAGAAACAGTGGCTCAGACGAGTTTCACCTACAGTACACACCTTCAAATCGAATATAATATAAACATGGCTTTAACCTAATATACTGCTTATTTAAATAGTTTTATTAATAAGGCTTTACTGTACATTACGGAGGACTTTTCTATCTGGTTGACAAAACACAAGGGACACAAAAAATACATTCACTCACTTACATTATTAATTCAGTGATGCTGAACGTCCTAAAATGTCTTTTAATTTACTAAGCCCAAGTAATCTCAACTCCCTGTTAGTGATGACTGACTACAGCTGGTAGCTTCTTTACGCCAACATAAGAATTCACGGGACAGCACTCATTAGACTGACCAACATACAGCACAATGGGAACATTTAAGGAGCTGTGCAGCACACAATGTGAAGAGAACTCAAGTGATTGGGACTAAACAGTTGAGGAGCTTAAAGAAAACCACTTATTAATGTGGCTAATCAGGTAAAAAAACAAAAAGGTTTCATTTGCTAGTGAGCATAAAGTGCCGACTGTGGAGCATTGGGAAAAGGTCACATGGTCTGATAAGAAGAGATTTACCCTGTTCCTGAATGATAGATGCATCAGGGTGAGAAAGAGGCAGGTGAACTGATGCACCCATCACGCCTAGTGCCTACTGTAAAAGCCTGTGGGGGGCATTGTTATGATCTGGGGTTTCTTCTTCTGATCAGGTCTAGGTTCAGCAATGTTATGTGCCCAAAAATGAGGTCAGCTGATTAACTCACTATACTGAATGACCAGGCTTTTCCCATCAGTTCATGGATTGATAGCATGGATTCATCAGGTTGAAATTTTGGATGAGTGGTTTAGGGCGCATGAGACATCATTTTCACACATGGATTGGCCACCACAGAATTAAGACCTTAATCCCATTGAAAATCTTTGGGATGTGCTGAAGAAGACTTTATGCAGAGGTCCGTGTCTCCCATCATCAATACAAGATCTTGGAGAGAAATTAATGTGACTCTGAACTAAAATAAATGTTTTGAAGTTGCATAAGCTTACCAAAATCATGTGGTGGCTATAATCAAAGCAAAAGGCAGTCTAACGAAATAAAGTGTGTGGCTTTTTCTTCTTTTTTTTTTGGCCGGGCAGTATATAATAATTTGTAATTACAAACAAAGTGATAATACCGATATTATGTTACACTGAAATGCTAACTTATTAAAGAATTAAATTTTTATTCCTCAATTTATTCAAAGCGTAGTGGTCCAATAATGGACTTCCATCTATGTTCTGGTAAGTCAGCATTCACTACTTTGATGATGACACACCAAATAAGACCTATTTTATTATGGATCGCATCCCTCTGATAATATCAAACTACCTGAGCAGAATTTGTTAGTCACCTCCTACCACCAATATAAGTGGGATCAAATGGATAAATCCCCCTCTAATGCTACCACTTTGACTGTGGAGTGTTGAGGATATCATTAATGCATCCTACAATGCTTACCAAGAGAGTTACACAACGACTTATGATTGCATTATTGTGATATCATTGTCTGAATGGGAGCTATTATGTTTCGATCTTCATTTACACTAGCTGCATCTGAGACATATTACATGCATGTAAAACTTATGATCACACCTTGTGCTACTATGCATTTATTTTCACCTGCACTTAACTCCATAGAAATTCACTGAAATCACACAATTGCCTGTTCTGTGAATTAACTTTAATTACGATCTTCTAAGACATCGTGCACAGAAGTATAGTAGTGATGATAATGGATAAAAAGACTAATAAACTGTTTATTCACTGTCCCACTGTCTCCTGTCATATTTTATTGAACTGGTGCGTAAATATAATTTTAAATATAATTTGCAATAAAATTGTATCTAGCATAGGTTTTATGTAATGTACAGTATGTTTGAAAGACTTTGTGTTCACCCTGTATTGTGGGGGTCTTAATAAATCTAAAGTATGCTATTATACTGATGTGTTTGTGGACTGAATGCAAGGTTGCATGTGGTGTGAATTTGGGGTTGGCATACCTAGAAACAGGATTGACATCATAGGGAATTTTAATGCACATGACAAAGTGCTTCTTGCACAACTTTATCCTCGTGCCTGCATTCTAGCTTTGTTGAACCTGCCAGCCTTTCCTCAAGAGCCAACCTAAGGGAAAGTGAATGCAAGCAAAGAAATCATTAATATGGCCTCAAAAGGAATGTTTGATGGACTGCCTGAAAACTGGTAAGAGTTTCTTTCCAAGGCTTCTAGTATTTTGTTAGCCATCTGACTATATTTTTAAATAACACACCAAAAAAAATCAATATCCTTTCTGATCAGACAAACATGAATCGGATGAAAAGCATTTCCCCTTGTTTTTTTGGGGAAATTGCCCCTGAAAAAAAATGCGCTTGAAAATATAGCATCAACAATCTGAGAACATCTCATAGATGCATTAACTGAACGTTTTAGGCTTGTTTGATGATCATTCTGATGGTTGGGAAAAAAAACACTAAGGAAAAGGGTCTTGAAGTGGCACATTTCAATCCCTTCAAGAGCTGTGTGAATATATTAAACATAAACAGTTCAACCTTATATAGCAGACCCATGCAATTGGGGCACACTAAGCTATGATCTATTGATATACTGTACCTTCTAAAGGTGTAGACCTTTGCCTTTGTCTGTAGAAAGAAAGATGCAGGCTCTTTGTTAGAAATATCAGTAATATAGTACCAGGAGAAAACCCTCCAAGCATGGGTAGAACATGCAGACTCCATGCACACAGAAGGCAGGAATTGAACCGTCGACCCTGGAGGTGCATGGTGACGTACTGTGTCACATTGATACTAATTAATGACCAATGTATTCAAAGCCCATGTTCAAAATCACTGTATTATTAAAAAATTCACAAATAAAGGGACACCACATTGCATTTGTTACATTTATTCAAGTGACTTTTTTTTTTTTTTTTTAAAGAAAAATGAAATCCAAAACAACGTTATAGTGAAATCAAGTGATGACTTCAGTCTTCCTATGAAAGTATGTTGCTCTTGATGGTGTTTAATAACAAACTCTGTGTCTCCATAGCACAATTTATAGGCCACAGAAAACCAAAATGTTACGAACATGTTTAATAAAAACCAGTGGTTTCTATCTACCCTTCATTCCCCCCTGGGCTTGCAGCATGGATTTACAGCCTGGCACGATGCCGCTATGACACTGCCTACAATCTCTATCTGAATCCCAAGGTATGGATAAATATATAATGAACGTACTTGGCTGTCCTTAGTGGGGGGAAAATAAAGAATGCTGATCTGCAACCTGTCCATCCACGATTACCCAACAGCTTCAGGAGAGTATAAGAAAATACCATATTTGATTTTCTTAGTGACAGCAAATACAGAAGCCGTGTGTATTTTTACAGTCATACTTTTGCAAATGTTAGAGACAGAAAAGGCCATGGTTGGTTTATTCAGTAAGCAACAGTGTAAAATTGAGAGAAAATTAGCCCTGACAAGAGGCAACATCAAATATAGGGAAAATATGTCAAGCATCCTCAACGCTCATGACCGGTCAACCGAGACTATAGAATATTTTCGTAAATGGAAAGAACTAGGCAGAAGGCGAACCTCTCCAAACACTATGGGTATGAAACAACATATGGAGAAAGACTGCTGCGCATAGGCACTCAATATTGCAGTGTTATGCTTGTGAGTCCAGAATGATGGCTATAGAAAACCAGCATTTAATACTGATATAAATAGATTAGTTTCTAAATGTACTGTAAGTACAGCACTGCAAATCCTTCTAAATCCTCACAATGCCCAAGTCAGCTACATACTACTCAGTTATTGTAGAGAAACAATATAGTACCCCTTAGTTTATTTTACTTTAAGCTTTCCCCATTTTCTTCCCAATGTGTTCAGCTACTCCCACCTATGTAGACTATGCATGTTCTCCCCATGCTTGGTGGGTTTCCTCCTGGAACTCTATTTTCAGAAACCCACCAAACACAGGGAGAACATGCAAAGATATGCAAATATTAGTTTAAATGGCACTTCTAAATTGACCATAATATGTGAGTAAATGTATGGGTGCCATACAAAGAATTGACATTCTGTCCAGGGTGTCCTCTGTCTAGTGCCCGGCTCCCCTTGGATATGCTCGAGGCCTCCTGCCACCCTGTGCATAAGCGGTATAGAGTGAGAGTGAGTGAGTGGTCAGCTTTTTCACCAATTACCCAGCTCCACGCTATCACAGGATGTCTGCAACTGTAAAGGGTGTTTCATTTTTTTTTTTTTTTTTTTTTTTACACCTCTTTCATTTTCATTTCATTGTCTGAGGTTGGTGAATGTATGAGAGGCATGATGGCTCAGTGTTTAGGACTGTTGCCTCAGACCCCCAGGGTTGGAGATTCAAATATGACCTCTGGTTTGCCTGCGTGGAGTTTTCATGTTCTCCTTTGTTGGTTTCACCCTACAGTATATAAGATTTGTTGTAGGCTGGTTGGAGTGTGCAAATTGTTGTAGAGAAGGATTGAGTGTGTGTGTACCTCATCCCAGGTGTCCCCTTCCTTCTGCTCCAAGGACCTACGACACTACACAAGCTGTATGCAAAATGAATGAATGCATGTGTCACTGAGGGTGATTTTGAGGGATTTTGTCTCTACATGACAGAAAACAGAAAAAAAGAGTGGACAGTATTAGTAGCAGAAGGTGACTGCTGTCGAGTTGAAATGAATGCAGTGAGGTAATTTGTGGCTGAAATTAAATGTTGTCTACTTAAGTTGCATCATAGCATGACAGGAAGCTTAAAAATTAATTTTTGTTAGCACAACACTCCAAAGAATCTAGACTATGTAGTTGTAGTTCATGATGAGACTCTTCCTTATAGTAGATAGTATATATTTCGATAGAGTGCTGTTCAGTGTATTTGACTGCAAAGCTCTCTATAGTAAGGTTATCTATAATGTAGAATGTATAAAAGACAAATTTGTAGTGATGCCAAACATTTGAGGGGCATTTAAGTCAAACCAGAACTATTGATTGGGCAGAACACTGTTATGAGAGTAAAAACCACACTTATTTCTCTATATAATCCCCTGTTACACTAATGCACTTATCCCATTTTTTCACTCGTGCTTGGATACCATCAAAGTAGAAAGATTCCTTAGTACCCCAGAGCCATGAACAAACTGCCTGTTTCACGTCTGAAACCCTGGTCTCACAGGAACCTCTTTAATGGCCCGAACATGTGGAAAGAGCTTAGAACAATGTCAGGAATATACAGGGGGTGAGGTAATAACTCCCAGCTGAGTTCCTGTAATATATAGTATAAGTGGTGTTTGTGAACAATTGTGTATACAGTTCCCATGGACAATTGCATCCCTTCTGCAAGTTTACTCATCAATTTCCAAGGATCAGGCATTCCAGTCGCTGAATGTTCATGGGAATGACTGCAGGGAACTCGGAGCAACCTCAGCCAGGATTGTCATGCACAGACCTTCTGCCTTCTTTAAAACATTTGCACTATTTGTTTTAATGCTGTTAAGAGCTCCCTCACTGTACTGTGCTTGAAGTCTTCTGTAAATGCCAATAGGTTTTATGCCTTCATTCATTGCAATTTCATCACAAGTCCTGGTTTGCCTTAAACACCACTTATTTAATGGATCCAAAACATTAAATGTTTCTTTGACTGTTGGAAACCGTATTCACATGTCAATGAGTTCTGCAAGTCCTTTAAGTTCACCTTACTTTTTTGTGTTTCTCTATTATATAATGTATACAGTATGTTATATAACATATTTTTGTCTCTTTTTAGTCTTTTTAGATTTGTCTTAGTTGGCTATTATGCCAATAAAAAATGACTTACAACAGAGCAGTTTAGGGGTTAAGAGCTTTGCTTAAGGGCCCAACACATGACCTTGCGATTAGCAGCTTTTCCCACCTTAGTGAAAATGACTTCTCAACTCTGAAACTGATCAGAAATATTATATATGTAGTACAATAAACCAGGACAGGTCTATTAAACTGGTCCAGAGAACAGAAGCAGACAATGTAGTTGGAACTTTGCTGATATGAATTCCTGGTAAACTTCTAAGAGGTAAGCTAGAGTAACACAGTGATTGTAGAAACTAGGAATTAGAATCAAGAGCTTTATTGCCAAGTACGTTTGCACGTACAAGAAATTTGTTTTGGTCACGGAGCTTCCAGAGACGACAAAACACACAACACGGAAAAAAAGGGGGGAAAAAGTTAACAACAAATGGAGTAGAATGTGGGGTTTTATCAAATAAGTCAAATAAATATCAGTAGTATTGCACACAATATTGCACATATATTTATTGCACAGTGAGAAGAACATTTAACTATATTTATTGCACAGTGAGAAGAATGTTCAACTGTTCATGAGGTAAATTGCCTGGGGGGGAAACTGTTCTTGTGCCTGACTGTCCTGGTGTTCAGTGCTCTGTAGTGCCGACCAGACGGGAAAAGTTCAAAGAAAACTTGGGTGTGAGCGGTCCTAAATAATATTCTGAGCCCTTTTCTTCACTCTGGATATATACAGTTCTTGCAGCATGGGCAGGGGAGCATCGATAATCCTTTCAGCAGCCCAAACTGTCCTTTGTAGTCTTCTGGTGTCTGATTTTGTAGCTGAGCCAAACTAGACAGTTATTGAAATGCACAGGACAGATTTAAATGACGGCTAAGTAGAACTGTGTGAGAAGCTCCTGTAGCAGGTTGAACTTCTTCAGCTGGCGAAGGAAATACAACCTCTGCTGGGCCTTTTTAACAATGTGAATGTCCCACTTCAGGTCCTGAGAGATGGTGGTGCCCAGGAACCTGAATGACATGTTCATGATGGTGAGTGGAAGAAGTGCAGGGGTTTCTCCTGAAGTCCACAATCATCTCCACTGTTTTGAGCATGTTCAGCTTTAGGTTGTTGTGACTGCACCAGACAGCCATCTGCTCAACCTTGCAATTTGCAGACTTGTCACCATCTTGGATGAGGCAGATGATTGTAATGTCTGTAAAATCTGCAAATTTCAGGACTTAACAGAGGTGCAGTCATTTATGTAGAGGGAGAAGAGCAGTGGGGAGAGAACGCATCCCTGGGGGGCTCTGGGGAGAGAGCGATATGCATCTTTTATTGTGGTGTAGCAGTGACTTTAGTTGATAAAGTATACTTCTAGATTGGGACACCACATCTTCATTGCGTTCATTGATGTACAAGATTTCCCCGTTGATTCTGTGTCGCGATCCACTCTAAACAGCTGGAAGCCCGGCATATGTAGTGTGTTGTCTGGAATGGGATAATTCAGCCATGTTTCTGTGAAACACAGAGCAGAGTTTGAAAAGTCCTTATTTGTCCGGGAGAGCAGAAAAAGTTTGTCCATTTTGTTGAGCAAACATTCGCCTTATGTATACTAGGCAGCCCAGTTCTAAAGCCGTGCTGTCGGAACTGGACGAGTATGCAGGCTCTCTTCTGCCACCTGCGCTTCTTGAAGCATTTGAACAGCGCCGCTGCTCTGCCAGTTACAATGTTCAACAGAACGTCTGAATAATCGAAAAACGGTCGAAGATTGTGTGGCGTGTTCTGCTGAATGTTCAGCAGTTCATCCCTGATATAATTGATTCCATTTGAAAAACAGGACAAACTAACAAAAACAGTAAGACAACACAGAGCTCCACACCGAGGCAGCCATCTCTACTATTGTGTTACATTGTGATGTCCATTTTCTTCTGCATGAATGGTGTTATTTGGATAGTGAGCTGTATTGGACTCTGCCAGACAAATAGTTTGGTGTTATGGCCAAATAATAACTGTAATTCACTGTATAAGTGTATGTGTCCTTTCTTGAGGAGTGGCTTTTTTCTTGAAACCCTCCTATACAAGTTACATTTGTGGAGAATTTGTGAAGTTGTTGTCACAAACACACAATGACCATTTTTTGTTATAAATTCCTGCAACTGCTTCAGAGTTGTTGTAGGCCTCTTGGTAGCCTCTCTGACCAGTTTCCTTCTGGCTCTTTCATGAAAGTTTGGAGCGACGTCCTTTTCTAGGGAGGGTCTGTGTTTTACTAAATACCTTCCACTTCTTAATAATAGACTTGATTGTGCTTCTATGCAGTAATAAAGCCTTAGAATTTTTTTTGTATCCATCTCCTGACTTGTGCCTTTGCACAACTTTATCCTGCAGATTTTTTGACAGTGCTTTGTCACACACAGTTAATTGTTTCCTTCAATTGCACTACTAGGGACTGAAATGCTCTAGCTTTTTATGCTGAGATAATCAAAATGACCACAGCTAATCACAATTGAAAGTCAAATAATTTTGTGTGCCATTGAGCAGGTAATTTGGCTTGATTGAGAGTACAGGTCATTTTAGGAGGTGGTGATCCTTACCAAATCAGTGATTCTGGTTTTAATTTTTTCCTGTTTGCCTAGATACATGAAACAAAAACTGTTCCTATCCTCATTTCAGGCTGCAAAGCAACAAAATGTGATTATTTTAAGGGGGTAACCCACCGTACGTACAACTGTAAAATTTATATAAGGAACCATGAGATTATAGTTGTTTATATGCAGACATTATGTAATTATGCATTATTTGTGTTAAAGTGTGCATCCAAAATCATACAGAGCTGAAACATCCCACAGTTTGCTGTATATTTTATGGTAAAGACACACTGTTAGCACAGTACAGTATAATATTTAACTGAAGTACATAATATTTTTATGTAAAAGTGGCAAAATGGTTCTTTTCTCTGCTACCCTACAGTACATACTTCCTTTCTAAATGAAGCAGTAAGAAGTTGACCTTTCAGTCCGATTACATGGCGTATGTACAATCAATGCTTAACACACCTCATGTTTTGGCTTGCTTTATTTTTCTTAACCTATTTTTTATTTTTTGACCTATTTCGCTTGCTTCTGTTCTTGACCTTTGATTTAATGTTCTTGAATTTGTGTAAATTGTGAATCAGTCTAATAATCTCTGCTCTCTGTATTCAAGCTATGTGCTACAAAATAATGTGATGTTTGTATCATAATTAGCTAAGGTTGTTAAATAGGTGTGAAACGCTAATCTGCTTTAAAAAATGTAAAAGCATTTAAACTGACTTTATATACTGTACATTTGAAGTTACATCCCAGATAGCACACTGCTGAAGGGCCAACGCTGGGCCAACGGCAGTACATACGTCATTTGTCACATGTCATTTTGTCCCATTTGGCTCATTGGTAGGGCAAAGGTAGGTTGGTCCAATGCTGGCACAATGTTGGTTAGTAGATAATTACAAGTATGGCTCAATGTCAGCACAATGTTGGTTCATTAGATAATGTCAAAGTCAGAAATTAAATTAGACCAAGATAGCACACTGCTGACGGCCAACGGCAGTGCATACATTGGGCCAATGTTGTCATCAATGGTTGCCCCAATGTCATTTTGTCCATTGGCCAAACGTTGGCTCATTGGTGGGACCAAAGATAGGTTAGCCCAACGTTGGCACAATGTTAGTTCAGTAAATAATGACAAAGTTAGAAATTGGAAATTAAATTAGACTCTTTTCATCATAGTCAATAATAAGAAAACATTTATATCTCCAGAAATTTATTAATTTTATTTGTGATAAAATGAGAACAAAAAAAATATATGTAACCATTATGACAAACTACAAAATAAACACCTAGTACAACCACTTTTTCAGCAAGGTGAATGAAAATAAATGCATACAAACATTAACATGCCCATTGCCTCAGACTGTCTTTTATCACATGGCTCTGCATCTTCATCATCATCATTCAGCTTGGTCACTGTAGCTCAGCTGTTCTTTATCATCTTCCTCATCAACATTACAGCATTTTTGGAGAACTGTGACTCTAGTCTGTGTAAATACACCAATAATTTGAGCATTGAACATTAAAATGTATTTCAAAATATGTTTCTTCCTTATACAGTATATCTTCTTCCTTTTCAACTAGCAAAATGATGAGAAAAACAAATATGTACAGAAACAGCACACAATTTTTTCAGATGAAACAACGTAAAACACAGCAATTCAAGCAATAAATAACCTATCAAAATTGTCAAATTATGTGTTTTCCATGCCGACTACCTTAGTACATATATTCAACAACCACATATAAACATACAAAAATGCAGTGCCGTAAGTCAAAAACTATATGTGCTGTATATTAGCCCTTTAATGTTTCTGGCACTTATTACGGCAAAAATCACTATGTTATACCCTCACACTTCTCTAGCAACAGGTCAATTATCCTAGCATTATAGTGCCAAGCTTAACATCTTTTTCACCACATTACAGCACAACTGCTAACCGAATGCTTTTCGTGTTACCACCACAGATTCTCAACACACTCATGTCTTACTCAAGGGTATTTACATCTCATTTGGAGAAATATTAACCCACCTGCAGTTAGGAGCAAAGAACTTTAGCTTGGCTTCAGGACTTAATCAGCAGCACCTGGCCTCTGTGGGGTTTTAGGTTCCTCCCTAGTGATAAGCGCCACCTAGTGACCTGTTTGACAGTGTACACAGTTGAGCACAAAGCACAATGGAATTAACATTTATCATTTAGAAAACATCCACTGAGTTAGATGTATAGTTTTTTCAATGTTAACCAACCCTCATATGAGCTCCGGCTGTGATGGCATCATTGACAGAGTCTGCTGCTCAAAGCTAAAGCAATATACAGTGAAACCTTGGATTATGAACATAATTTGTTCCAGAAGCAGGCTCGTATTTTAACACTTGTAAATCAAAGCGAATTTTCCCATAAGAAATGATGGAAACTCTATTTATTTATTCCACAGCCCCCCAAAAATAAAAACATAAAAATAATTAATACAAAATATAAAATAAAAAATAAAACAAATTAACCTGCACTTTACCTTTAAAAAAAAAAGTAAAAATAAATACAGACTGATAAGTGTTTTCGTTTATGCACGCAGGCGCTGTGTGTGTGTGTGTGTGTGTGTGTGTGTGTGAAGCTAAAGTAAGAGGAGAGGAGGAATCAGACCCACCCCTCTCCCTCTTCTCAAAAGAGCAGAGTGTGTGTGTGTGTGTGTGTGAAGGCGAGAGGAGGAGTGTGTGTGTGTTTGTGTGTGTGTGTGTGTAAAAGTGAGAGGAGGAACGTGTGTGTGAAGGGGAACAGTGTCCAATGACATGCGCACACGCATAACGACAGGCTGATACAGAGACAGAGAAAATGTATCTTTAACCTCTCTAATGAGACTTGCTTTTGCTTTACACTCACGCACACACGTGTGTTATAATAAACCGTGCATGCACGCTGTACACACACACATACAAACACAAAATAAAAGATGTTTTGATGTTGATTATACCAGTGAGAGACGCGCACTAAGACCAAGCAGGGGAGACGATTACCCACAATTCCGCAGCACAAGAGAGAGATAAACCGTTGGCTCAGTTGTGATCATGTGACGCTTGGCGTCAAAACAAGAAGTGCATGCGTGGTACTGTACATGATACTCTGCACTCATAAACCACGACTTGCTTGTTTTTCAAGTCAAAATTAATTGAAAATCTTTGCTCGTCTTGCAGAACACTCGCAAACCGCGTTACTCGCAATCCGAGGTTCCACTGTAATTTAATGTTCAATATCAACCTTGCCATTATTTACTGAAGCAATGTCGGGCCAACTTATCTTTGGCCCCACCAAAAGGCCAACAGTGGGCCACAGAACAAAATGATATTGGGCCAACCATTGATGCCAACATGGGCCCAACGTATGCACTGCCGTTGACTCAACGTTGCGGTGATGTCGGAGCACTGACAAAAGGTTGCCAAAATTTTGCCGACGTTGGGCCAACAAAGTAGTGCTATCTGGGATACACCTTAGCCACATACATTTAGACTCAGTTTTTTTAATTCCCGACATTTAATTCTAGTAAACATCTCCTGTCATCTGACAGTTAGGATTTTAAAAATCCTATTTTAAGAATATGAAATGTCAGAATAATAATAGAGAGAAATATTTATTTCAGCTTTTATTTCTTTCATCGCATTTCCTGAGGGTCAGAAGTAGTATTTACATACACTTAGCTAGTATTTGGTAGCTTTGCCTTTAAATTGTTTCTGTCAAATATTTCAGGTGGCCTTCCACAACCTTGTTACAATAAGTTGCTGAAATTTTAGCCCATTTCTCCTGACAGAGCTGGTGTAACTGAGTCAGGTTTGTAGGCCACCTTCTTGCTTGCACATGCTTTTTCAGTTGCACACAAATTTTCTTCTCGATTGAGGTCAGGACCACGCCAATACCTCAACTTTGTTAGTCCTTAAACGATTTAGGAAGTATCCTTTGGGTTAATGTCTATTTGGAAGAACTATTTGTGACTAAGCTGTAACTTCCTGGCTGACATCTTGAGATTTGCATCGATATATTCACATAATCTTCCTTCCTCATGTCATCTATTCTTGTCATTTATTCTTCAGCTTGCAATCCTCCCCCTTTTTCTACCTGACAACAATAATCATTATGGCCAAACAGTTAATTTTTTTTATTTGAATCAGACCACAGGATATTTCTCCAAAAGATGTGATATTTGTCACCATGTGCAGTTTCAGACTGGATTGTTTTTTTACTCTCAGTTTTGGAGCAATGGCTTCTTCCTTTCAGAAATTTTTCTCACTTTACTGTGGATATGGATACTTTTGTATCCATCTTTTCCAGTGTCTTCACAAGGTTCCTTGCTGTTGTTCTGTGATTGATTTGTACCTATTGTACCAAAGTATGCATCTACTTCCTGAGCGATATGATGCCTGCATGGTCCCATTATGTTTATACATATTTGCATAGTATTGTTTTCTCTTGGCTGATTTCTTTTGATTTCTTTTCCTATGATGCTGATAAAGAGCCACTGAGTTTGAAGACATTTCTAAAAATACATTCACAGCTACACCACAATCAGGATATAGTGAATTATGAGTGAAAAAAATGATCAAAAAAAGTCTCAAAAATTACATGTGTCATTTGTAACACGTATCATAATGTCCTCCTGACTTGCCAAAACTATAGTTACTGTACACCACCACATTGAAATAAAAAAGGCAAGACTTTTAAATTTAATTTAGAGGTTACACATACATTTTGGGGCATTCATAAAATTTTTTTTAAATAAACTAACAAGTATAAACATAAATTCTGCCTTTAATACTTGCATGAAAATCATTTGCAATCTGCCTGAAGTCTGGAATTTCAAGGATATAACCAATTGTTGAGTTTCCTCCCTTGAGATGCTTTGCCAGGCCTTTACTGCAGCTGCCTTCAGTTTCTGCTTGTTTGTGGGTCTTTCTGCCTTCAGCCTTGTCTTCAGTAAGTGAAAATCATGCTCTATTGGGTTGCGATAAGGTGACTGGCTTAGCCAGTGAAGAATATCCTATTTCAATGCTTAAAAAAAAAAAAAAAAAAAAACTCTGGTTGCTTTCACTGTATGATTTGGGTCATTATCTAGCTGCAATATGAATTAGTGTCCTATCAGATTTGCAGCATTTGGCTGAATCTCAGCAGAGAGTATAGCCCAATACTTTCCAGAATTCATCCTTATCAGCAGGCAGGTCATTAATAAACAGCAGTGACCTGGTTCAATTGGCAGCCATACACACTTATGCCATAACCTATGTCATAACTTATGCCTCCACCTTGTTTGACAGATATGGTCTGCTTTGGATTATGAGCTGTAAATTTATTTCTCCTTACTTTCCTTTTCCCATCATTCAGGTACAAGGTAATTTTGGTTTCATCAGCTGAAAGAGTCTGCCAAAGTTTTGTAGCCTTTCTGTTCTTGACCATTATCAGTGGTTTGAACCTTGTTGTGGAGTGTCTGTACTGTATTTACATACTTCATAAAAGATGTCTCTTGACTGTGGACTTTGACAATGTGAAAAGGTTCTTCTCCACCATGGACTCTGTACTCACCTGAGGTCGATGACAATTTTGACAGCCAAAGAAAGAAAAAGGCCACCTGGACTTTCACCCCAAGATCTAGATTTCACCATCCATCCATCCATCCATCCATCTAGGAACCTCTGTAGTCCAAAAAGGGACCGTGTTGATTACTTTTGTAATTATTCCCATTTTACTACCATGATAGGACAAAAGATCGCACATGGAAGTATTAAATAATGAGACACAGTATTTACAGTTCACACTTACAGCACTGTCAGTTTTTGAATTAAATTAAATACATTTCCTATACAGTATGTAAAATTATGTTTACCTAAATGTTTACTCTTGTCTGTGCAATTAACTTCCAATTGATCATATAAGAACACAAAGATCTATTGGAACCATGAGGTTATGGCTGCCACCTGGTTACACCCCAGCCTTAGCCAGTTACTTTGGGTAACAGTAAATAAAAAAAAATTAAAAATTAAAAAGTAGAAGAAGAAGAAAGACATTATACCAGCTGTAGTGGGAAACAACTTTCCCCCTACGGCTAAGCTACTTTATAAGTGCCCTTATTTCCTGGTGCCTAGATACATCACACAGACACACATTTGTGCAGTGCAGCATAAAACTACAATAAATAGTTAGGTGTGTTCTACTACTACCAGTACCACATGCAGTGTGTTGGCGACCCAGAACCACTAGCCTGCCCCACAGGCCGACTGCAACACTTCCTACTGGCTTTAAAAACAACAAGCAAACCAAAAGAAAGCTATAGCTTCCGGACTCTTCACCCTGCATAAAGAAAGAGAAAAAGCAGCATCACTATAGCACAAAATAAATCAAAGCAAAATGAAACAATAGCCAGCAAAACAAACAGGTCAGTAATAAATCAGGAAATTATAACAAAAAAATAAAGAATAACCAAAAAGATATAAATAACAGAAACTGGGTTAGAGTAAACAAAGTAAAGGGGGGAAAAATCAAGAAATGCTACACTGAGGAAAGAAGAAGGAAGGAACAAATAAGCAAAACAAGATAAACAAATAAGTTGAGCTCCCACAAACTGTCATATAAGAAAGAGAAAAACATTTAATATTGAACAGAAATAGCATGCTGGCCAAAATGAGCAAAGAGGCACAGCAGCAATAACTGTAATATGAAATAAAATAAAGAAAAGAAAAGCAAAGCAGGGCAAAACAAAACAGAAATAAAAGTGAAACACACAAAAGAGAATGGGATAAAGACAAAGAATGGAGTAAACAAAACAACAACAAAGGCAATGTGACCGTGTAACCAGGGAGCTGCATTAGTAGGCAGTAGTAGCCTTGAAGATAAAACAGTGTAAATGTAAAGGTAACAGAGCAAATGTATGTGTCTCTGATGACCTGAATTAAAATATATAAAATTTATTATATAAAATTGGCTCCCATTTAACTTCTGAACAACATTAACGTTATCGTATACTGTATGGTGTCGACTCAGATAGATAGATAGGTAGACAGGCAGACACAAGGAAATTCCAGAAAAAACAGACAAAGCTCCTGGATGGGCTGGCACTCGTGTTGGCGATTGGAATCTCTAGATATAGATTAAAAACACTCCAGTCGTTTCCCATGCAGCATTACCATTCACAAAAAATGGTGTTCACTCTGCGTCAGACAAACATATAGGCCTAGAATAAAATGTCGGCAATATCTGTGCACATTTAAAAATCAGTCATGCTAGGAGAATCAACAATTAAATAAATTAAGAAAATTCAGGAAGAAATCACATGACACATGACCTTAATGGGTGCACCGGACAGCTAACACTGTGACATTATATATATATATATATATATATATATATATAGAAGACAAACCAGAAAACAAACCAGCACAGAAATACCAGAGGAATACTTATACAGTAGGTGTAGCCTTTACTACTAAAATTGTTAGCCATTCCTGCTACTGAAAGCATGGCCAAATACTGTAGGATAGTTTTGCTGGCTTGCTTAGGGAGCACAAGCCAGCACGATTATACCAATTAAGGCATTAATTGATAAAAAAAATATGTGACAGAACAATTCCTAAAAATGCAATCAGATACATTTGTACATATCTGCAGTTGTCTGGGGTTGCATGTCTAGCTGTTACTCTGACTTTTAGCTAAGTGTTCTTCAATATATATACCCTCAAAGCAAAAATTTGGACTATTGATGACCATTGTGAATCAGATAACGTCAAACACGTTCATTTAACTTTCATTTTGGAACAATTTTTCAACCATGACAGGATATGTCGGAGGGACATCATTTCAACGGTCATCAGACGTCCAAATGTTTGCTTGGGATCTCTTTGGACCTCATATTGAGAGTTTGAGTGAACAACTACAAAATGTTAATTTAACACTCAGAAACACCTGCAGGCATTTTATCTGCTTGATTATTCATGGAGTAATGAGGGAACAGGCCACACCTGGTCATGCAACTGATGGTAGCCATTTGTTTCACTATTTATAATCCCCCAAAAATGGGTGTGTGTATGAAAAATGGCTGTAATTCCTGAATGGTTAATGCAATACTTTTATGAAAACCCCTGCATTAAAGCTGAATGCCTCTGATTAACCCCAAATAAAGTTTAGCTGTTCTAGTAGGCTGTTCGCATCTTACAGCAAAAGCCATGGTCCACAGAGAGCTACCAAAGAATCAGAGGGATCTCATTGTTAAAAGGTATCAGTCAGAAAAAGGCTACAAAAGGCATTAGATATACCATGGAACACAGTATACCATGACTTTCTGGCAGGTACTGGCTGTGTAGTGTATAGTATGTGACAACAATCCTTCGTATTTTTCATATGTGTGAGCTATGGGGTAGGATGAAGAAAAACATCCAAGCCTGGCTAAATTCTTCAAAAACTCTTCTGAAGTCTCTCAAAAGCAGGTGGGGAAATGGGTTATGGTATGATGAAATCAATGTTGAACTTTTTGGGTATAATTTTATACTGTATATAATTAAGTTATATAAGTACATGTATAAATACTATTCTGCACATGACCAAAATAACACCATATCCACAGTAAAGCATGGTGGTGGCAGCATCATGCTTTGGGGCTGTTTTTCTTCAGCTGGAACTGTGGTCTTAGTCAAGGTGGAGGGAATTATGAACACTTCCAAATACCAGTTAATGCTCGCACAATACCTTCAGGCTTCATCTTTCAGCATGTCAATGACCCAAAGCATACATCTAAATTAACAAAAGCATAGTTTCACTAGAACAAAGTTTTGAAAAGGCCCAGCCAGTGCCCAGACCGGAATCTGATTGAAAATCTGTGGGGTGATCGAAAGAGGGCTATGCACAGGAGATGTCCTCGCAATCTGACAGATTTGGAACATTTTTGCAAGGAAAAGTGGGCAAATATTTCCAAGTCAAGATGTGCCATGCTGATAGACTCCTAGATTTATATAACCACATTATTTCAGTTTTATTTTATCTTTAACCCACCCCCCAAAAAAATTATAATTTTTTTTTTTACATCATAAAAACCTGCCATTTTAACAGGGATGTGTAGACTTTTTATATCTACTGTATGTGCATATGCAAACATACACACAACATAACTTCAGGTTTCTTAGTTACATTACTTCTCACTGTGTCGAAAATAAATGGATGCTCACAGTGGATATTAGTAGCTTTTAAAAATGCATGCCCAGATGCCCAGGAAGAGTAATTTGGTTAACACTTAATTTTATTTAAAAGTGGATGTAATATGAAGGTTATGGTAATTTCACCATTAATTGTGCTGAAGAAGCCATAAAAGCAGGTAGCTTGATTAAAACAATTTGCACAAAATGAATTAACCTTTCAATTATCCAACTAGCCTCCTGTATTCAGCAAGACATATAAAGCATATCACTGGAATAAAAAAAAAACGTGAAAAAAAAACCTGCTGTAAATATCTGGAAAATGGAAACACTGCTGGATTACAACATTATAGCCTCACACAGAAATCACCAAACTGTCCTGGACTCCATACACTCATACAGGACTGCATTTGTACTCACCCAATCAGGCCAATAACAGGCACCATTACACTGATGCTGTCAGCGCGAGACGGTGCGTCACTCTGGGACTAGACTGACCCTGAGACTTCGAACACAGAACTGAAGTGTCATTAGCCTCATATCCAAATCCCAAAAGTCGCTGCCATGAAGTTTTACTGGTTTTATACAGTCATCTGAGTAGACTCCCTGTTAGACAGTGCTGTCTATCTCCTGCATCAACTTGCTTGTTTCCCCATGACATTCACCCTGAGAGAATTTTTATAGCATCTCCTATACAGCTTTTTTTTTTTTTTAAATTGATTCAAATTCTCCTCTGGGAAGATCAGAAATAATAATAGCCTTGTGTGCATTTTAACTAATTTGTTATATTTTTACAATTTGATTTGTTGTGTGCAGTGCCTGGAGAATCTCTTGTAGTTTTAAATATTTTAAAAAGTAGTACACATTATATAATAGCAAATTTTCAGGAAATTCAGTTCCTACCAGATTCAGTGTTGTTGTTAATGTCTATAAAAATTAAAAAAAAAAGCTTCAAAGACAATTTGCCTAGGTATACGCAATTCACTCTTCATTTGAACCGGTTTAAGGTTAAAGAAGTAATGTATCAGTGAATGAAAAGGATGGCATTTACAGTATGTAAGGAGGCCAAATAGAAGGTGAGAAGCTTATGACGCTGTGCTGCGATGGGTTGGCACCCCTGCCAAGATGTGCCGTGCCTTGTGCTCTCAGTTCCCTGGGATAGGAAAATGAATGAATAAATGAAGAGGATGATGCAGAGTTAGCTACAGATACATGTACCTCAGGTGAGTTTCTACAATATTTACACATAGACAGTCATCTCAGACTCTCTCTCTCTCTCTCTCTCTCTTGTTCTCTCTCTCTCTCCCTCTCCCTCTCGATCCCTCTGTCTTACCCGAGGTCTGATCATGAAGGGAAATGTTATATTTAGCTGACCAGTATTTTGTTTGTTCGCTTGAAGTAACAGTGCCCTTGGAAGACTGCCAGATAGCTTCAGATTGCTCCATTTCTCCCTCCCTCCTTCTCTCTCTCTCTCTCTCTCTCTCTCTCTCTCTGAGCATAAACATGCCCAACATCACAGTGCACCACTTGGAGACTGTTTTCTTCTACTCTGTTTTAAACCGTCTAACTCTGGAGAGGATGCAATGTGACATTGAAAAGAAAACAAAAAAGAGAGAAAAACTATGACAAAAAAAAGCAGTTAAATGCATGAAAAAAAGTAGAATGATATTATGACAAACACGACAACATACAATTACTTCATATATGAAAAGCAATGTTTGTGTCTATGTATTTATATAAGTATGTACATATATATATTTTAAGGGCAGTGGTAGCTCTTAACCCTACTGTATCTGCTCCAGGGGCGCTGTATCATGGCTCTGACCCTGCGCTCTGACCCCAGTTACGCTGAGATATGCGAAGAAAGAATTTCACTGTGCTGTAATGTACAGTATATGTGACAAATAAAGACTTAACTAACTAATATTGTATGTTAACATTATATCTATTATAACATTATATAATGTATACATGCAAATATACAGTAGATGGACCTATGTTCTGGTGCTGTGTGCGCATTAGTGTAGTCTTAGGAGCTGAAGTAGTGGTCATGAGTGCAGGGTTATAACGGCTTGGAGGTTGAAGCTTCTGATTAGTCTCTCAATCCTGGTCTCAAACAAGATCATTGCAGCTGTGGACATACACTCCTTGTTGTAGATGTCAAATTCAAATAGAAATTTTTATTTGTCAGGATAGAATTGAAGATTTTAGTACAATAAAAATTAAAATTGCACTAGAAGGATATAATTAAACTAAAGATGGAATTTCCAATAAAAAATTTCATTCAATTAAAATTAAAAAATTTGGGATGGAATTAACAAATCTGAAAATTTACAGATTTACAAAATCTGTATAACTAAAATAGAAATATATATAAATTACACTGAATGTGCAATGTGTCCTGCTGAGCAATATTGACCTTGTGATCTGTTCAGCAGTTCTCACAACCCTTTGAAGGGCTTTCCAGTCCTTAACCCACTTCTCCTACCAGGCAGTGATGTCCCAGGTGATGATCCCCTGTAAAGTGACAATATAAAAGCTCTTCTGGAGAGCTGAGGAGATGTCAAACCTCCGTAGCTGACAGAGATGGTAAAAATGTTGTCTTGCTTTCTGTAGTGATTTTGAAATGCAAAGAGTCCATGATAGGTCCTCTCTGGTGTATACTGAGACACTTGAAAACACATTTAATCTGTCCATTGGGGTCTCATTGATCATTAGACATGTGCATGTTCTCTGTTCTCTAAGGTCCCCCTTGTCTCGTTGATTTTCGGGGAAAGGGTATTAGGCTATCAGCACAGTGTCGTACACAAACTTCAAACTTCAAGATGGAGGTGGATTCATGTGGCTACATGGTTATGCATGTACATAAAGAGCAACAAAGTGCTCAAACACACCACAGGGAGCGACAGTATTGAGGGTGAGTATGTTGGAGGTAAAGCTGCCTAATTTCAGAACCTGCAGCCATCCAATCAAAACGTCCAGAACCCACCAGCAGAATAGAGACCACTCACTGCTGCTGGGGATGGCTCCATGTGGTCTGCTTAAAGATGTGATAATTGAGGATAACTATGGTTCCACTTACCCTTCATGAATATGGCTCTGGACTGCATCAGTACAACATTTTTATTTTATTTTCTGTGTTAGCAATGTGCAATCACTTAAATAATTATAGGACTGAAACTGCCACAAACAGTTTGGTACCCAAATCTCCATCAGTGAACAGCTGGTCTTCTCAATGAAATGGACTTCATGTTAATTGAAATGCGTTTCCTGTTATACACTGATGACCTTATAGAGGGAATCTACATGTATGCTGTCTGGTATTACCCAAATGGGGAAGGGTTCCCTTATGAGTCTGGTTTCTCTCAAGGTTTCTTCCTGATGTTGTCTCTGAGTTTGTTCTTTGGCACTGTTACCTTCGGCTGGCTATCAGTTCATTATGGATAAACCGATTATAAAATGTATATAATTGATTTTCCACAATTTTTATTTCTGTAAAATAAAAAGTATGCTTTGTGATACATTCATTGTTAAAAGCACTATACAAATACATTTGCATGAATTGATTTGAATTGAATTGAAGTAGGAGCAAAAGCAAATGGTTCAATAATTTACTGCTCAGTGCTAAGGTATAACATAAGACCTTTTGTGACTTTTTTTTATTTAAACATCCTTCTCTGAATGTAAAAAACCTCTAGGTTGCAGTTTGGTCTTTCATAATGTTGCAGTCATTTGCAAGCCACAAATTTGTTTAGGTATATTGAACCCATTAAATAAATAAATAAATAAATAAATAAAAAGAAAAGAAAAATGTAAACAACATTTTAGAATAATAAAAAAAATAATAAAAATAGGGTCACTATAAATAAAGCAATGCTGATGTACATTGCCTGGCACACATTCTAAGATTTTATACAAACACCTTTAACTTTGATTACAGCACACAATGTAGTGGTCAGTTCATGTGTGAAAATGATTCAGCATGCTCCCAGAACCATTCTTTCAGAGTTTGAGTCCTGGAAAATGCCTGTACCTTCAGGAAAGAAAAACTCCATTGATCTGATACCCTGGTCATTCAGTACAGGTCATCAACTGACTTCATTTTATTACAACATAATGTCTAGACCTGACCAACAGAAGCAAACCCAGATCATAATACTGCCCCAAGAAGCTTGTACAGTACAGTAGGCATTAACCATGATGGGTGCATCACTTTATGTGCTTCACTTACTACCCTGATGCACCAATCACTCTGAAATAGGGTCAATCTGAACTCATCAGACCACATGAGCTTTTGCTGCAAAGTCAAATATTTATGCTCCCTCGCTCCCTTTTTCTGATTACACTCATTAACCAGTGTTTTTACTCATGATTTATTACCATCTTCCAGGTTTTGATAATATGTTGAAGGGTTCTTAACCCTGTTCCAGAAACTTCAAATCGCCATAATTGTTTTCTTTGCTTGATGCAGACCAATCAATCATTTGTTCCTTCTGAAATGGTGACTTTTTTTTTTTGGTTTGTTTTTTTTGGCCAGGCATTGTACATTAAATCAAGATACATTTTGTGCTTTTATCTATAGATAGTGAATAGCTAAAACAAAATTAGGACTTGCTTATTCAGTCTGCCCGTACCAAAGTCTGGGTCTGTAATAGAATTACATCCAATTTATTTTAAGATGATATAACTTGCTGGTTATTTTTAATTAGTGTACAGAGAGTGTAGGTCAGAAAGGTAGGTCAGAAAATATAAATTCACTGTGTGAATGGATTGTAATGCAGAACAAGAGGCCAACATAATTACTTCATTTTTTTTCACACAGTTTAATAAAAATATATGCACAAAGAAACTTTATCCAGTAGTGTACAAATAGCAAATAACAATGCTAGATCTTATGCTCAGGTTACTGTCTATGTGGAGCTTTGAATGTTCTCCCCAGATCTGTATAGGCTTCATCTTTATTCTCTGGTTTCCTCTCACCTCAAATGTGATGTGACTATGTTAAATAAACTGCCACCTCATTCAGTGTGTATTTCGATACCATACATTTTATACCATCCTGGCTCCTGATAGAGTATGATAAAACAGTTACTGAAAATGAATGGAAGAAATCTTAACCATTCATATATAAATTTAATGTGTTTGATTATAATTTGAATATACGCTGCTGCTGATTATCTGTTTCCAAAACCTCATCCCAACCCCACTCAGTTGGCGTCCTGATCCTCCTCCTACCTGATTTTAAAAAAAGTTTAAACACACAACAGACATTAGAATATGAATCATTGCAAAAATGATTGGCAGGAACACACCAATTATAATTGTTAAGCATAATTAGATGGATGGTTTATAGAGGTTTTTAATTTCATCAGCACACACAGGGAATCGAGTGTGCTGTTTGGAAAGAATGTAATGAGTTTTCACTTCAACAGTGCAAGCATGTAGGTCAGAAAACAATATCTGTATTCATTTGAGTTGTAGTCATTTCAGCCACATTGATGTCACAATGATAACCCGCATGTAAACATCTGGTAAGAAATAAAGTAAAAAAAAAAAAAAAAGGTAGACATAATAGATTACACTGTCTGCTTCACATGCTAGGAAGCATTTTATGTATGCAGATTATACCATTTTGCACCTTTTATGAGGGACTGGAAAAACACAAAACTTGTAATTAGTGTTATATAGAACAGATCTGGAAAACAACCATTTTCAGCAATTTTCACAGTGTGCTCTGTAAATCCCAATCAGTATTCTCTACTGAAAGCAGAGGGCAGCAAGCCAATTTTAAAGCACCGCACTAATACAAAACACACTCTGCATGCATAATGATTATGATATATTGAATAAGTGCATGCAGACATTATCCTCTAAATACACAGAATTTTTAATTCCTTCTTTTTGTCCCATTATTATTCCATTGCTTGCACTTGTTTGTTTCAGCATTTGTTACATTTGCTTTCCTTTGTTTGCTCCATTGATTATTCTACCATTTGTTCCATTGTTCACTTCTTTGTTCATTCCTTCCTTCTTTCATTCCTAGAACGGGAAATGTATAGCCAGTGCCAAACATAAGAGGGAACCGTTCATTTATTTTCAGTAACTGCTTTATCCTGGTCAGTCTATCGCAGGAACACTGGGAGTGAGATGGGAATACGCCCTGCTTGTGGTGCCAATCCGTTGCAGGACATCATGAACACACACTCAATTTAATTTAACACAGCTTATCCAGTTGCTGACATGTTTTTGAGAGGTTGGAGAAAACTGGCAAATGCAAAAGAAATCCACCCGGCATCGAGAAGAGCATGCAAACCACATCGACAAGATCACACACCTGTGTGCATGATAATTATTACATATTGAGCAAACATGCAGAATAAACAGAATTTTTCATTTCTTTATTTGTCCAATTATTATTCTTTGGCTTGTTCGTGTTTGTTTCATCATTTGTTGTGTTTTCTTTTCTTTTTTTTGTTGGATTATTTTTTTTTTCTTTTCAATCTACTGCTATTTTCCTGCTGTAAATGTAACTAATAATGCTTTGCTTACTTTCTTTTTCTCATTTGTCTCCACCAACACTCATGGAGTATAATAAACAACAACCAAAAAAATTTAAACAATAGCATAAAAGTGAGTAATATTTTAAAAGTATGCTAGGACAATCAATTTGACACATCATTGGCCTTGAATAATTTAATGAAAGCAACGGCTTTCTGCAGCAGAGCTACACCCTATAGCGAAAAGCACATGGTGAATCAAATCCTCCATATGTGTGCCAATGATCTACTCCACTGGTTGCACCATAATAATGAGGACTACTGAGGGTGCTGTCAGTATAAACATAATGCCCATTAATACGGTTATTACTTCCATGAAGCAGGGTTCCTCGTGCACTATTCAGATTAGATGATAATGAGAACTGCTTCATGGAGATCATAACCAAACAATATAAATGGAGTTCCTTGCAGGGTAGAAATATAAAGCAGAAATATTATGGATCTTATTTCTTCATACCCCAGAATTTTATGAGATTTTTTTTTAACTTGGTCTAATTAATGCAATTGATTGAAGGCTCAGGCTTAGTAACTAGTGCTTGGGTTGATGACTATAGTGAGATTTGACGCTTCTCAATATTGATATCCTCTGCATTTTTTTTTTGTCTATTTAAACCTTGCAAAAAAAAAAAAAACATGTCAGTAAGTGATTGTTTGTTCTAAATTATCCCTGAATTTAAATGTTCACTGTGAATGGCCAACCAATCTTCTCACCTCGAAAAATCGATCTCAACACCTGACTGTGAAAATGAAATTTTATGAAATTAATGAATAGTCCAGCAGTTAATATTGCTAATATTTTCACCACAGATTGCACAGAGGACCAAAGTGTACATTTTCACTTACAGTGTTTTCAGCACAGTGACAAAAACTTTGCTGCATTCCCATCATATGGAATATAATACTTGATGAAATGCATAGAAACACAAGGCACGTCTGCACATCTTGCCATAATGATGGCCAACTGGGGAGCTTGCAAGAACGAGAGATAGTTTTATGTCATTTCGATTTCTACATGAAAAAAAAAACTATGACAGGGCTGTCGTCAGAAAAGAAAGTGCTGTGAAGCAAAGGTGATTTGCATCAGCTGTCACCACATCAAAGAAACAAGGAGCTGGCATTTCATCATTAGCTAGACATGTCCATGTACTCTCCAAAAATTCTTACTGATTTATCAAGTCCTCTCTCTTCACTTTGTTGGAAAATCCCTCATCAGAACACAGCAATATGACAAATGGGTGAATCCAGGAGATTTAGGAAATGATTTATTAGACCATATTTGATCCTTGATTGATCTGTTTTTTTATTCTCATTCTTGTTATTTTTGTAAAAAGCCCTCTGAATCAGTGCCCCCCACCCCTACCCCTCATACACACACACACACACACACACACACACACACACTGCCTGTTAGTGTGAGCGCATTCAGGAATTGCTTCATTCGATATCTGTCATTCTGACTGCATCTCAGCATGCTCAGTTTAGTTAAAAGGCTTTGCCAGCTCTGTGCCCAGATCATCATCCTGAGACAGAATTATGACTTCACTATTTTCAATGTTATCCGAGACATGCTGAGACATTTTCTTGTATAACGGGCATTTCTACTACTGATTTCAGCACCATTTATATCATAGTTTATCTGACAAATCTTTAGTACATGCTCGGCTGTCCGTCCATCCTGATATTTCTGGATGCAATTAAGGATCTGTGTATACTTAAAGCTTGAACTCCAGTTTATATATATGATTCATATATGGTTTATACTGTATATACTGTATAGTTTATATATGATTTATGTGGGTAATATATTATAATACTAAACTGTGGCTGGACAGACATATAGACATGAAGGTATACAGACAGAATTTTTTTCTGATTCTAGTTTCAGTTCTGATCCTCCAATGTATGAAACAAAGATATCATTGAAAGAGTGAGTTCTGTCCAATATAATGTTTTTTTTTCAGTTTTCAAACTCATTGCATGACTCAGTCCATAATCTGCCTATACAATCACAGCCTTTCACCTATAGTCTATAATTTCTCTGTTTCACCATAATACCAATTAATGAGACACGTCATGAAAAATGCTCTGCCAGGTCCTCTGTGCCAACCATAGAGCTCCTGTAATTGGGACAAAGCATGGCAGAATCTGAGTTTGTGATTTCCCGCATGGAGCTGACTCATGTAAGAGTGTGCCACAGATTGATGCTGCCATTATCAAACACTGGCTTCACTGGCCCCAAGCCTGGCCTGTAGCTAGCCTACTAAAGCTCGGCTGTCCATCTGCCATTCTTCAAAAGTACATCCAGCTCAATGGTACTCAAAAGCACTGTGCTTTGTGCTATGCCTCTGAAGTTAGTTTTGGGGAATGTCCAATTTAAGGTCTGCAAGCCATGGCAGATGAACCGCACTGATCATTTTCAGTCTGGAGAGATGAGAGAGATGTATAGCATGCTCTACTGTTTACGAACAACGCTCAAAGAAATTGGTAGCCTCAGAGTTCAACAGTAGGTGATGGGCCAGACTCGGGTATACAATATGACTGGATATTCATTGCCCATATTCCCTCTCGGCCTTGTTTTTCATGATTATTGCTGTCCGGAGATTGTCTTCATGGTGTCCCAGTCTCCCTCCTACTCACACTTCCCCTAAGACAGGACACAAAAATAAAACCCAGTCTTAATCACACAGTTCCTGAGCTTCTCCACAGCTGTTGCTGCACTTTTTCTCTCTCTCTTTTTTTTTTCTTGAGCAGTTGCCATGGTGACAGTTCACTATGTTGTCCTTGTTGTTTTCACAGTCCCCTCTAATTACACTCAGTAATTCAAAATGACTTGGGACATTTCAGGTGCCAGCAAACAAATGTTTTTGATAGTGCCAGCTAAAGCATTTGGACGAGTTCACTGCACAAAAAAACTAAGGACATTTTATCATCCACGGATCTGAAACTGGCACAAACATTCATTATGATAGTAAACCTTTAGCTGGCATCTTCCACTGCCAGTACACGTGAAGATTTACGTACAGTAATGTTTTTTCTTTAAGAATTAGGGTTTCAAATCATTTGCTGCATTATGTACAGTACAAATGAGTCTTGGATGAATGTTATTCACAAGAAGAGTGGGCGGAAATGTTACATTTGCATCTTAGTCACTGCGAGCAAGGTTATTTATTCATTCTTTGGAGTTATTTATCCATATGCCTTTTTTGGTGTTTATTATTTGCTTTTGTATCCATAGTCAATTAATATCGTTTTTGCCCTGTCATAAAGCCCTGCCATAAGTACTGTAAAGGCTGCACATCTCTAATGCATATTAAACCAATTTACAGACACACGGTTTACACTCAGTGAGTCTGGTTTATTGAGTTGGACAGTAGGGGTGATATTCTTAAGATCATTTTGCCCTGCATTATTCATGAAAATCTGTATGGAAAAAAGTTCATATCCAACAGGAGCTTTGAAATGATATACATTTATATTCACCAATAAGCCATAACTTGATTAGATTTTAGGTTCTCCTTGTGCCCTCAGGGCATGGCTCCACTAGAACTGGGAGGTAGTGTCTTGCACGAGGACATTAGTAACAGACAATGTTGGGGGACGTTACTATTTAAAGTAACTAATTACATTACAAAATTACTGTCTTTAAAAAGTAATCAGTTACATTA
>JAQMYG010000004.1:11142818-11153638 GCA_030014215.1 Clariallabes teugelsi
GAGTCTGGTTCCTCTCAAGGTTTCTTCCTGTTGCCATCTCAGGGAGTTTTTCCTTGCCACTGTCGCCCTCGGCTTGCTCATCAGAGACATTTCATTATTATCTAGACACATTATTCTCACACATACACACTTCCATAAATTTTCTTTTTAAATTTTCTTTTCAGTTTTGTAAAAGCGCTATATAAATAAAATTTTATTGAAAAATAATTCCCTATTTGTGCCGTCGTAATGTCAATGTTTTCAGTATTAATATACAATGTTGAAAACAATAAAGAAAAAAAGAAAAAACATTGAATAAGAAGGTATGGGTTAAGAATTTTAAAAATGCATTATTAAAACCTAGAAGGATAGTGGTGAACCACCATCTTCGAGGAAGAAATGTGGTCAGAAAACATTCTGAATGAACATGATGGGAGATCACTTAAATGCTTAGTGAAAACAAATCGTAAAAAAAAAATCAGTAGTTGGATTCAGTTGGACTTTTTTGTAATGGTGAAAGTAAGAGCATTTCTACATGCACAATGTGAAGAGAACTCAACTGGAATTGCAACTAAACTGCTGTGTAGCTATAAGAAGAAAAAAAAACATCAGTGAGGCTAATTGGAAGAAAAGGCTAGGGATTGTTAGGGGCATAAAGAATGGACTGTGGAGCATTGGAAAATGGCCATATGGTCTGATGAGTCCAGATTTACCCTATTCCAGAGTGATGGGCACATCAGGGTAAGAAGAAAGGCAGATTAAGTGATGCACTCATCATGCCTGGTGCCTAGTCGATTGGCCACCACAGAGTACAGACATTAACCGCACTGAGAATCTTTGAGATGTACTGCAGAAGGCTATACGCAGCAGTCCAACTCTCCCTTCATCAATACAAGATCTGTAAGCGAAATGAATGTGATTCTGGACAGAAATAAATGATGTGACATTGCATATTCTGAAGGCAAAAGGCGGTCCAATAAAATAGTAATGTGTGTGTGTTTTTTGGTCAGGCAGTAAAGGGCTAGATTCAACTTCAACTGGGTTTGATTCACAGTTAGACTTGTTGTGTTACTGAGGAACCAGCACCCATGACTCCAGCTATACGTCTTCATACAGACATAAATATTGATCCAATTCTCTTTGTTAAATAAGAGCAAATATTTATTTAAATATTAAGTCTTAGAGTAGGGGGTGCGTCCTGCATACAAGTACAGGTGAAGGAGAACCTATAGAAAAATAGAAATATTAGAACAACCTCATGTGTACTCAACTTCACATGGACTATTGCGCTGTATTAATTATTTTTTATCTATTCGACTAATCACACAATTACACATGGTCATTTTAATGACTATCACTTTTGTCATCTGTGTCATTTGCACTTTTATCTCTTAACCTGTTTATTATTTATTACAGATAATTTAACATAGCTCATATTTTATTTTTTTCCCCCCAATTTATTTGCTTAACTTATTTTCTATGAAGTACTGTATGATATAATCTATTTTTCAGCAGAATAAACCCCAGGTCTTAACCATGTTATAAAATAAAAATAATTCATGTTTTTCCAAATATATAATACCAAAATTATGTTATAATAATTCTCCATTGCCTTACAAAGCCTGACAACATGTTATTAGCCAAAACATGCTATTGGTGTTAAAAGTGTCTCACCTGGATGAAAAGGTTACTTTTCAGATAGAGTCATATAACACAATTTTTCATAATACTTAATTCTTTTTATCTCCTAAGCCATGCTTCATTAATGTGAATGCATACACATTTATATTTTTATCAGATAAAGAAAACACATTTGCTAAATACAGGGTGGGTAAAAATTAACTAGACAATATTTAATGGCTATAGAACTTTTAGTATCACAGGTGCACTACCCCATTTTGCTCTTACTGTGTGTGCATGATTAAACCAGCATTTTGAATGTTGGCTGGACATTGTGAACCTCAGAGGTTCCAGATCTCACTGCATGTGGTTTTTTTCCTGTGCGACTACGCAAAGGAGGAGGTGTACAGGTAAAGCGTTACACACTGGAGGACTTGGAGGCACGGATTCAGGAGGTTCTCAGCAATCCCAAACGACTTCCTTCAGGAGACTGTGCATTCCATACCCGGCTGTTTGAGGAAACTGGTTGATGATACCAGTGCCTACTTTGAAATTTAAAGATTTGCTTTCATTTTTCTATGTAATAAAGTACAATTTGCTTCAATACATTTTTATTAGAAATATGGACTTTATTATCAATTTTTAATGCTTAGATACGTGTAGTGATATAGTGTCTGTAACCTTTTTAAATTCAAATCTTTCAATGATCTTAATTGTCATTCTCATTTAAAAAACTAAATCTGAAAAAGTGTATTATTCTAAAATGCAATATTGTTAAAATATTGCAACATGAATTTGACATGGTTACGGACACTACAGATTTTTTCTATTTAAGCTTTTACCAAACAGCGAATGCATTAATTTAAGCAATCTTTTTTTTTTTTTACAGGTCATGTGCTTCTAGAAGCGCACACCAATTTTAGTATCAATACTCATGATGAAATATGAATAATTTTCATTTTAAATTATTATTGTTTAAAGCGAGACAGTGTAACACTGAAAAATTGACATTTTTGGGATACATATAAAATAATCTCTTAAAAATGGCTAAAGTTAGCAACTTGAAATTTTTAGGAAAGTAAGATTGTTCACTTCCATTTCACATAAACCTCAAAAATAGCTTCTTTTTCTGTATTATATGTGTAACATAAAAAATTTAATCAGTGTGTCATGTACAGTATATGTTATGCCCTCTATTTAAATGTAATGCAGTATGTGCAGGTGGCCAGGTGGTGTGGGAGTCTAAGTAAAATTTAAACTTGAGCATCTTTCATAACTCATGTGTCCTTTCTTGTTCTGCCCTGCCTTTAGAAGCAAGAAAGTAGATATGTGACCTTGGCAAATACAAAAAGACCATGCTCACATCACTGACTCCTGCATTTGGTTTTATGAACTAAAATTGTCGAGTGAACTCTTGCACCGAACATGTGTGTGTGGCGTCCTCTTTGTGTGCCTGTGCGCAATTTGTTTGTTTGTGCATTCAGATATGTTTGGATGCTTGAGTGCTTTGAATTATGGGCAAAAAACCAAGAGCTAATTAAGACAGGCAACCACATTTACTTTGCCATGCTCGTTTGTGGCCTACTTTACGGCAAATGACCTTAATATTTCATTCAAAAGGGAGGTAGACGTGGACTAATTGGGTGCATTTATAAATGGCAATGACCTCTTAATGCACTTTGAAGCACTGTAGCACCCTTTCCAGCTCTGCTCATCCTCGTCTCCTCTCTTCTCGCATTCCTGTGGAGTAAGGGACAGTGAGAACTTAGTAGCCATTAAAGCCTCCAGTGACACAATCACACACACACACACACACACACACACAGGCACACAGGCACAGAAGTAAGAGTAAGTGTTCTTTAGCAGTCTCCCACACATAGATAAGTCAATATCTCTCTCTCTCAGTCAAGATAATTGACTGAAATAGAGAGAGAGAGAGAGAGAGAGAGAGAGAGAGAGAGCTAGGTGGGGGAGGGAGGGAGAGAGGATCTGCAGCTTCATCCTCTAGTTCAGTTATGGCCATATGGACAATCTGTTCAATGCCTAGAGGCCACCAGAAAGTGTTTCAAATAAAATATTGCACTTCTCTGGTGAAATAAAATAAGGGATTATAATGAACAATCCATGTTAATCTTTTTTATTATCCAGACTAATTATTTGTAACGATCGTATCCAAGCGTCGCACAGTGATTTCAACAAGGTAACTTGTTGGTGTTAACAGCGTTGATGTCATTTTTGGTTATTGATTCTTGTAAGAAGATAAGCACTGTGAATATATAATGTTATATGTTCTAATGTATATAATTTGGTGTTCAGCAGGTAGCTTTGCTTCCTCACATCTCACAGCCCCTGATGTTCCCAGTCTGATCCAGAACTCAGTTTATTTGGAGCCGTATATGTTCTCAAATGTCTCAATATTGGCTTCTTCCAGTTTTTTTCAAGCTCTCAATATCATGCAGATAGACTATATCTATCTATCTATACTCTAAGTTGTCTTCTAAAATGCTGATAACTATGTGTGTGTGTGTGTGTGTGTGTGTGTGTGTGTGCGCGCGCGCGCATGTGTGGTGTCCCATCCAGGGTTTATTCCATCTTCATGCTCAGGGTTTTTAGGAAAAGCTCTGGATCCACTCCGGCAGGGACCAGGATAAAGTGCTTACTAAAAAAATTATCAGGCTAACTGTAATACCCACTACACCAGCATGCCACTCAATTTAATAACGACATGAAACAATTTCGGAAAAATAAATAAATTAATAAATAAATAACTTATGATAACCTGGTTGCACATATATGCACAACCTTTGTTTTACTTTGTTGAAGCACCTTTTGGTTTTATTACAGCAATCTTTTTGTGTAGGAGTCTATCAGCATGCCACATCTTGAGTTGGCAATTTCTGCTCACTCTTCAAAAGCACTCCCAATCTGTCAGATTGCAAGGCCATCTCCTGTGCACAGCCATCCTTAGGTCATCCCACAGATATATACTGTATATATTTTTTTCATTTGGTTGTCTGTTCAGGTTGCTCTACTTTACAGTATCTTCTTCTCCGTCTTCTGCATTCTAGCTGATCCATGAAGGTTTTGTGCCAATATTGACTGGTATATACAGTGGAACTGTTACAGCCATAATTCCAAAGCTCTAAAACCAAAGCTCTAGCTGAAAAAAAAAAAAAACAGCCCCAAAGAATCACGCTGACACCTCCATGCTTCACTGTGGGTATGGTGTTCTTTGTGTGATGTGCTAAGTTGCTTTTGAAACAAACATACCATTTGGTATTATGGCCATGATCTCATCAAACAATAATACATGTTTCCACATGGCATTGGAAAACTTGATTGATGTTTTGGCAAATATTAGACAGGTTTGTTTTTCTTTGTAAAAAAAAAAAAAAAAAAAAGCTGCCCCCAACAATATAGCACAAACATATGAAGAGCTTGTTGTCGCATTTGGTACATAACCAGTACCTGCCAGAATGCCTGCAACTCCTTTAATATATTGCTTTAGGCGCATTGGCAGTCTTCCTGACCAGATTTATTCTTGGCTTTTCTTAAATTTTGGAGGGATGTCCAGTTCTCGGTAGTGTCACTTTTGTGCCATATTTTTTCCACTCGTTGATGACCATCTTCAGTGCGTCTAGGGTATATTTAATACCTTGGAATTTTTTATACACTTCTCCTGACTTTCATAAATGAGATCCCTTTGACAATTTGTAAGCTCTTTGCAGACCATGGCTTATGCTGCAATATGCAATTAAGTAAATGTCAGGAATATCCTACTAGAACAGCTGAACTACATTAGAGTTTAATCACAGTCACTTTAATTGATGGCAATTGCATCCTGGCAACTATTTAACATGAGATTTAATGTGATAGGTTAATTCTGATCATAGCCACAGACCCAATTATAGGAGCATGTGCACACTTATGCAACAACACTATTTAAGTTTTTCATTCACATCCCTCTGGCAAAAAAAATAAAAATAAAAAATAATAATAATAATTCTATTTGCTTTTCAGTTGATTTGTACACATTTTATACCCATTAAAAGTGAAAAAAAAAAATCTGGAATTATTTACTTTGGTCTTTTTTCATTTACATCACGAACATCTAACATTTTAACAAGAGTATTAGACCTTTTTTTATTCACTGTATATGTACAGTGGGTACAAAAAGTATTCAGACCCCCTTAAATTTTTCACACTTTGTTATATTGCAGCCATTTGCTAAAATCTTTTAAGTTCATTTTTCCCCTCATTATGTACACACAGCACCCCATATTGACAGAAAAACACAGAATTGTTGACATTTTTGCAGATTTATTAAAAAAGAATTACTTTTCAGAGCCTTTGCTCAGTATTTAGTAGAAGCACCCTTTTGATCTAATACAGTCATTTGGGGAAAGATGCAAAAAGTTTTTTAAACATGGGTTTGGGGATCCTCTGCCATTCCTCCTTGCAGATCCTCTCCAGTTATGCAGGTTGGATGGTAAACGTTGGTGGACAGCTATTTTTCGGTCTCTCCAGAGTTGCTCAATTGGGTTTAAATCAGGGCTCAGGCTGGGCCATTCAAGAACAGTCACAGAGTTGTTGTTGTGAAGCCACTCCTTCATTATTTTAGCTGTGTGCTTGTCTTGTTGAAAGGTAAACCTTCGGCCCAGTCTGAGGTCCTGAGCACTCTGGAGAAGGGTTTTTGTCCCTGTACTTGGCCGCATTCATCTTTCCCTTGATTGCAACCAGTCGTCCTGTCCCTGCAGCTGAAAAACACCCCCACAGCATGATGCTGGCATCACCATGCTTCACTGTTGGGACTGTATTTCTCCACACATACCGCTTACAATTAAGGCCAAAAAGTTCTATCTTGGTCTCATCAGACCAGAGAATCTTATTTCTCACCATCTTGGAGTCCTCCATTTCTCTGCCATAAAGCCCTGACTGGTGGAGGGCTGCAGTGATGGTTGACTTTCTACAACTTTCTCCCATCTCCCAACTGCATCTCTGGAGCTCAGCCACAGTGATCTTTGGGTTCTTCTTTACCTCTCTCACCAAGGCTCTTCTCCCCCGATAGCTCAGTTTGGCCGGACGGCCAGCTCTAGGAAGGGTTCTGGTCGTCCCAAACGTCTTCCATTTAAGGATTATGGAGGCCACTGTGCTCTTAGGAACCTTAAGTGCAGCAGAATTTTTTTTGTAACCTTGGTCAGATCTGTGCCTTGCCACAATCCTGTCTCTGAGCTCTTCAGGCAGTTCCTTTGACCTCATGATTCTCATTTACTCTGACATGCATTGTGAGCTGTAAGGTCTTATATAGACAGGTGTGTGGCCTTCCTAATCAAGTCCAATCAGTATAATCAAACACAACTGGACTCAAATGAAGGTGTAGAACCATCTCTAGGATGATCAGAAGAAATAGACAGCACCTGAGTTAAATATGCGAGTGTCACAGCAAAGGGTCTGAATACTTAAACCCATGTGATATTTCAGTTTTTCTTTTTTAATAAATCTGCAAAAATGTCAACAATTCTGTGTTTTTCTGTCAATATGGGGTGCTGTGTGTACATTAATGAGGGAAAAAATGAACTTGAATGATTTTAGCAAATGGCTGCAATATAACAAAGAGGAAAAAAGGGGGTCTGAATACTTTCCGTACCCACTGTATGTATGTATGCATGAAAATACAGTCACGTGTAAAAAAAAAAAAAAAAAAAAGTGCTCCCTCTTTTAATTCTATTTTTTTGTGTAGAAACATATTAAAAATCATCTGATCTAGCGGTTCTTAGTATTACACACATACAACCTCTGATGAAAAACAACATATAACTTTTTTTCATCATGCCGTTATTTATTTAACAAATATGAAGCCACAAAGAAAAAACATGTAGGCAATCCTGATTACCCCCTTACTGCTTTCACAGGATTTAAGAGGGTAAGTTGGTCTGCTAATTGGCCGGCCAGGTGCTGCTAATCATCAGCCCTTGATTAATTAATCATCAGTAGGTGTGCATACCTCCGTATATAAAGGTGAAAGGTGAGAAAAGATAGAGGAAAAGTAGAAAATTCCAGTTTAGAACATTATTTGCAAACTAATGAATAATAAATCACTTATTAACGCTCATAAAATTTTACATTATACAACAAATATAAAACTAGAGAAAAGCTTATTATTAAAGCTGAAGTATATAAGCTTAACAATTAAATTAAAGTTAAACTCCTAAATGCTTAACAGTGTTGAAATTCCGAGTGGTGTTCAAGACAGATCAGGACTTTTTGTGCAGAATAACACAACACAGTTATGAGAATAAAAAAAACGCCATATAAATACTATCAAGGTGCACATTTGCACACACCCTGAACATTTCTAATTCATTTTTTGCACATTACACATTCATAGACATTTGTCCACTCCCTCCACATTTCTAATAAATTCTATTTCAATTTCTACAATTAAGTTTTCTACATTTTTCTAGATTTATACAGCAAAGTTTTTTTTTATATTTTATATTTTGTTCTTATCTTCTATAGCTATTTCTTCTATAGCTAAAGTTTTTCTATATTTTATTTCTTATTTCATTCCATAATTTATATCTTTTTTTCTTGAGGTCACAGGCGGTCGTATAAGCATTTCACTGCATATCGTACTGTGTATGACTGTGTGAAATGGTTTTTCAGTACGCCGGAGCCATGCTTTACTCCTGAAACACTGGCCTCCCAGGAACTCCTTTAATAGCCCTTTACCTTAATGGAAAAAAGCCTGGCTTGATCACCGATTGTGTACTGTTTTTGCAGGAAAATGCACAGCATCTTACCTCCCACCGCACCACTTGCACATTACAGGAACTCGGCTGGGTGTTATTGCGGCATCCTCCATACAATCCAGCCATTTCCACATGTTTGGGCCATTAAAGGAGTTCCTGGGAGGCTAGTGTTTTAGACGTGTGCCAGGCGACCCAATCATGGCTCCAGTGTACTGAGACATCAGACCAGTGTATCTTGATGGTATCCAAGCTCTAGTGAAACACTGGGATAAGTGCATTAGTGTATTAGGGGATTATAATGAGAAATAGAGTTTTTACTCTCATAGCATTGTTCTGTTAATCTGCACAATCAGAACTGTTAAATTTATTTATTCTGTGAAAAAACTGATGCTAATACAATCATGCAAATGTGTGTGTGTGTGTGTGTGTGTGTGTGTGTGTGTGTGTGTGTGTGTGTGTGTGTGTGAGTGAGAGGGAGAGGGAGAAATTTGGCATTACAACACAGTCACAGTGATGTGGGTTTCAAGTATGATGAAAAATGTTTCTTTTTTCTCCCTTCATTTACCAGCATAGCTGTTCCTAAACCCAATTTAATTAATGTGTGTGAGTGAGTGAGTGTGTGTATGCACTATATTGAGCAGTTTAAAGACTTGGTGGTGCAACGTCTGTGTTTATTGTTGCACCGGGCGCTGAACTGCAGCAGGCATGTTGAGTAAACAGGCCGAGGGGTTCAGACAGATCTCTCAGTCCAGCCCTCCCCGGGCAACAGCTGTGAGTTTGTAGAGGCATGACCCCTGTGACCCCTGCTCGCTGGCTCACCTCAGCCTGTGGAAAGCTATTAAACCATAAAGGCCGCGTAGATACACACTACTGTAATGCACGCATAATACAGAGTTTAGTGTCATGCTGGTCCATTTTAAGATTATAATAAGTAGAATGAGATTTACACGTGCGCATTGGAGACGGGACATAAGACCAAGTTTGCTATTCCTAGCCTCGCCACCTTTGTAATGTCACAAACTGTTAGCCAAAGTGAAACACGTCAATGAAAGAAATTTAAGTTGATGCTAAATAAAATCCTGATGTACAGTATTTGTTTTTCTTTGAATCGTACAAACGTATTAAACAAGAACAAACAAGAACAACTTCTGCTTAATGAATATTAAGCTGATCCTGGCTCCGCCTGCTGACCAGGAGGTCCACGGTTTGAGCACGAATGCCGCTAGGTTGCAGCTGTTGACCCCCAAATCCTCGGGTACAATCGCGCATCGAGCCGCCAACACACCCTGTAAATAACTTCCATGGAAACGATGGATTTATATCCATCGCCCGATAGTGCTGGGCGGCACATAGACAGATCCACACAGACACACACACAGACACAACCCCTGCAGTCTAGATGGTTGGTACCTGCTTTGTTTTAACTTACATGTGTGTTTATGTCAAATCGCTTGGCTGTGGGGCTGTGAACCCCGACCCATAAAGTCAGCACTTGGACCTGAGTGCATTATTTAATACGAGTCTTTAACATGAGAGAAAATAAGATCCTGGAGCATGAAGGTGGAGGTCGATTCCCGTTCCCCGTGGCCACGAACCCGCGGTGCTGTTTTCAATTACTCAAAGTTGAAACAATTACAGTAACAGAGAACAGACAGACGTATTAGCTGTTTCAGCACACGTCCTCAAAATTACTCCTCTCTCCGCACAACTTTTCTCTTCTTCGTTTTCGTCCTGCACTTGCCTGCACAAAGTTTGTACTTATTTTTTATGATGCAGGTTTGGAGATCACCTGGAGCTGGTTTATTATAAAAACAATCTTTCAGTTGTATAGTTTTTAGTACCAACAGGAACGATAGGCACTGCTTTCAAGAAGTGTAGCAGCACAAGCTATTTTTTGTTTTTTATATGTACTGTACAGGTGAAAAGTTTCGACACCCTTTCGAATTACTGTACTTAATAAAGTAACAGCCAGTTGTTATTATAAGACATGATGCTGAGCTGTTCTGGAACAGTTCTTGCAAGAACAGTCTTGTGTCAAGTGCATTTGCAAAACTCATAAAGCACCATGATGATGAAACTGGCTTTTATGAAGACCTTCCCAGGAACGCAAGACCAAAACGTAGCTCTGCAGAGAAGTTCATTTAGTGTTACCAGCCACAGAAATCACCAATGAACAAACAGCACCTCAGATCAGAGGCGTTATGAAGGATTTACAGAGCATAAGTAGCAGATAGATCTCAATGTTTTTGAGATTATTGCACATTTTGATTTACAAATTAGATAAGACCATGGAATTAGAAAGTGTATCCAAACTTTTGACTGGTATATTTTCACAAAAACCTGTAGTTTTTTTTTTTTTTAGAAAGCTATAAGGTCTGTAAAGTCTTCATGATAGAGGGTTCTCTCTCTCTCTCTCTCTCTCTCTCTCTCTCTCTCTCTCTTTTTTTTTTTTTTTTTTTTTTCTTTTTT
>JAQMYG010000004.1:11167760-11186294 GCA_030014215.1 Clariallabes teugelsi
TAGAAGTTTTTCATTTTAAATAGTTATTGCTATTTGGGCCAGTTGGTGTCGCCAAAACACATACTCTTCTAAAAGAGTGCGTACGCACGGTCAAGAGCATCCGTACGTATTTACGCCAAGTTTATTTTTTATAAATCCCGATATGTGCGCGGAAAAATGCGTACGCATATTTCTGTCCCCATTTTGGGCGTACGCAACGTTTATACATCAGGCCCCTGGAGTAGAAACGTCTACAATTTGATAAATTCATAAAGGGAAGGAATGCACCAGTGAGCTCAACAACACCAAAAGACAACTCTGGTAAATGATTATGGCATTCTTTCCATGATAAAGAAAAATCACTTCACTACATCTAGCCAAGTCAAGAACACTCTGGACGAGTTGGACATATCATTGTCAAAATCTACAATCAAAAGACTTAATGAATATAAATACCTCAATACTAATTTTGTACCTTAACATGCAAACCTTAACATGCAAAATTGGGTCACTGGTGTTCATTGTTGATATGAATTGTGATAAAAGTAGCAAGGTGAGATCTGAAGTGCATTCCTGCACAGAGGTTGTACAGTTGAATTACATCTTGATTGCTTCATTTCAAATGTATTGTGTTAGTGTACAGAGGCAAAAAAACATCAAACTTGTGTTACTTTCCAAATACTTATGGACCTAATGTACGTACTTATAACATTGTGGCTAAAAACAAAGAAGAATTTGAGTAAAGCCAAAATAATCTGACATTTTTAGCTTAAACAGGTTTGTACTTTCCTTTACACTTAAGAGCATTTGATTTATATGGCCTTCTCTCTGTCTGACTTACTTTTTTAGGTGGGGAATGCCTGCGTCTGGGGCAGATCCTTGATTGGTGGAAAGAGCGCAACATTGGCTTCTCCTCCCGCCTCATCCTGGTGGTGGATACAGAGAACTCTGGGCCATGGGTGAAGGCAGTGCGGCGGGTGGAAGGGCTCTACGTGGCTGTGCAGGGAGCTGAAATGAATTCCGCGGGGGATGCCGAGAGCCAAGACGCCCCTCGCCTGGGAGACTTCACCTCAGAGTGGGTGGAGTACAACTGTGAACCGGAGAGTGGTGTGCAGTGGGCGGATCGAGGCCGTCTCCTCACAGCCGTATATGGCGTGTCCAAACGTTGGAGTGACTATAGGCTCCACTTGCCGACTGGAAGTGACGTGGAAAAGCACTGGAAGACCCACTTCCCCCATGTCACTTACCCACTCGTGTCGGTGGCTAACTGGTGCTGTGGGCTAAATCTGTTGTTTCTGTGTGGTGCATGCCTTCGCTGCTTCAGGAGGCTCAAAATGGGCTGGTTTCCTCCTGCTGTCCTCGACACAGGCCAGGGAATCAAACTTGTTCGGTCATAGACTTGAAATACGATTGCTGAAATACGATGACACACGCCTTATTTTATGTGCCTTTTCTTTTGTTTGGTGAAATGACTATGTTGTTGGTTTCATGCCCAGCCATGGACACGTTTTGCAGTACATGATCTAATTTTGGTGCCTGCCTGCCCTTTCCCCTTGCAGTACCTTTTACTGGTCCCAGGGATACACTAATATTGAAATTCTTACCCAGTACTGGTAATTGACCTATTTCATATTAATCAGAAACAAATTCTAATGAAACAAGCAAATTCTAAGGTGGTAAGTGTTGATTAATACCCATTTATACACATGATTTATATCACTAATTTGGTTCGAAACAATTTCCTATGTTCGTACTAAATATAAGCAAATATAAAATATTTTTTTCTGTTCGGAGTGGTTATTTTAGGCCATTATCATAATTTCTCTAAGAATGCCAAATTGTATTTCTCAAGCTAGCTTTTTAAGTGCCTTTGAATTTATGCTTCCATGCGAACAGGTTACAAGGTGTTTATTTAAGCTTAAAGTGCCTCTTTAAATAAGCCATTGTTAGGAAACCTAAGGAAATGTATTTTTAATTCACGAAGCCCATTTTGCCTCTGGTAACACATCACAGCGAAACAGGAATTGATGGATGTGATTAGTGTGTGTCATGTAGTGTCCGTTCCTCTCTGCATTAAATGATCTTTGGTGTTGGTTATGGGCTCTCACTCTGAACCAGTGGGTTTTTCACTTACACCATGCTTTGTACAGGTTTTGGTATATCATTTATTGTATTCTCATATGACGTGAATAAATGTTTTATGTAAAAATGTTTCCTACAGTGCATCATGATCATTGTAGTGTTAAATGCCTGTTGTTTATGGGTGTGATGCATGAGCAATACATAGGCAAGGTTGTCCTAGTTCAGTACACACGCAGTGTTCTTGCAGTGCAAATATAGTATTTCGGTTTTGGAGACGAGGCTCGATGAAATCCCCGGACTGTGTGTTACTTCTTTTTTTAGGGACAGTGACTGAAACCTTGTTTGTCCGCTCAGAGCTGCATACAAACATGCCTCAGAGGCAATGCTTTTAAGAGCCATTTTAATGCTTTTTCTTATATATAGTTCAGGACAAGGGGTCTGCAAATAGCTGTTCCCTTGTTGAGGCTCTATATTTAAACAGCAGGGTAGGGGTCAGGGTTTCTGCAAATCTTGAATGTATGCTCCTGAGTCGATTGTCAGTGAGTGTTTTTATTAGCAGCAGTCCCCAGCCGACCATGTGAGGGAAAGCCAGTGTTTTCTCTTTCATTATCTGTGGCTGGGGACAGCAGGATTGGCTAATGTCAGTGACTCATGCATAAAGCTATCATAATTTATGAGAAATTATTTTAAAAGATGCCATTATCTCCCTCTCTCTCTCTCTCTCCTATCTTTCATTTGTAATTTATTTTAAAAAGTGAAACTCGTATATGTTACGTTTTAAAGTGTAATATTTCCAGCCTCTTTTTTTTTTGTTTTTTTTTTTTGTTTTAATTCTTAATTTTACTAATAAGCACGATTTAAAGACCTGGTTGCTTTGATGGCAGCCTTCAGCTCATCTGTATTGTTGGCTGTATTGTTGAGGCAAGTTGGCTGGTCAATCAAGCACTGTAACATCATTGTCAGCAAACCAATTAGTAGTAGTTTTGGCATGGTGGTTCTTGCTAGAGTCCTGATCAAGTATTCAGTGCATAAATAAAGTTCAGAAGTTGGACATTTCTCTATTGTAAATCCTTTTCTGAATAATCTTAGGAAATATTCTAGTATTTTGAGATACTGGATTTGTGATTTTCAGTGAGCTGTAAGCTGTAATCATCAAAATTAAAACAAATAATATAATTATGAGAAACTTTTCTGTGATATTACATTTTTTCATATTCATTACAGTTCATACTAGCACTGTGCCTTGTTGGTTCCCGGGTTGTTCCTGACAAGCCAAAACAGTTTCCTCTCAGCTGTGGGTGACAGTTTTGGGCCCCTTTCAGACCTCAGGATCATGTACAGGGCCTGTTTTTTGCAGTAAAGGAAAATTTATTGTATATTGTTTGTGTGTGTAAAAGATATCAAGTCAGGCTCTTCAATATACAGTACAGTAATTACAAGGATACCAGCATACAAGAATTATAGAAAAACTAGTTTAATTTAAGGGGCCAGTGAACCTGCTGACCCTCTCTGACAATATAAAAATGAATGTGCTGGTTACTGATGTCTCTCCAGGTCCCTGCACTTATGGTATTTTTAATGCAATTTTTTTGGCTGTACTAGCTGTGATTACTGATGTCCCTACAACCGAGTCAGCCATGAGGATCAAGGCTGAAGGTGCTTGTGCATGTTCAGTGATCTGCACATTTTATATACTTTGCATTTTACCAACAGCATAAGATAATAAGTAGAGCTATGTTGAGAGTTATGATCCACAACATTCAAATGGATGCGAAGGAGGATAATCTCCTAGGTGACTTAGATGCAGCCTACTGTCCAACAGAGAGTAACGGAGAGATGTAGAGCAGAAGCTAATGCACTGACCACATCTATGTGAACCACATTTAGAAACAAACAGAATGTCTCCTAAAACATGATGCAAGTAACAATATAGGAAAAACTCCAACAGTGACTGAAGCTTAAGTCAACTGACAATGGTATCAATAATTTCCTTTAGATATATAAGATATACAGTATACTACAGTGTGTATGTATCTGCTGTAATGTTCTGCACTTTTTGTTTACAGTTTTATATTTCCTCTAAAAAAGTGCATTATGGGTATGTGTACATAATTTCTATATATTATATTTACTAGCTTTGGATTGTGATTTCATTAACTATTATGTCTTCAGACATGGTGTAACTCTTAAAATTGTGTTAAAACCACCTGCCTGATATTGTGGTCCTTGTTATACCACTAAAAGAGCTATGATCCATTGAGGCATACACTTGACAAGACCTCTGAAGGTGTACTGTGGTATCTGACACCAAAATATTAGCAGCAGATCTTTTCAGTTCTCCAAGTTGTGCGGTGGTGCCACCATGGTTCGGACATATTTGACCAGCACATCACACAGATACTCAAACCTTTCCTGAGCGACTTTTGTAGTGTGGCAGGGTGCAATGATCTTTTGAAGTAGCCCAGTGCGATGCAGGGCAGTGAAGAGGTGTAGTTGATCTGAAACAATGTTCAGGTGATACGTGTCAAATGAGTACCAGGAAATCATTCCTCAGAGCAAAGTTCAAACCACCTTGCCTTCGTCCCACTACTTGCACTTTGCCATTTTTCTGCTTCCAACACATCAACTTTGAAATCTGAAATAATAACATAATGTACTTATGCCCAACTTTTGTTCTTTTTTTTTATTTATTTTTTTTTATCTCTTTACCACTCATAAAGACAACATATAACTTATATCCTTATATCCTAATTTTGGGAGGCAGGTCCATTTTTCTTCCTCTATGCTCTCTGAGAAGTAGACAAAGCTCTTAGTGACCACAAAGACCATGTTGCTAAGCAGCCTCCTAGGGTTGAGCTATTTTAATGACAGATTCTAGAGTGTGCTTCATTTAATTACACTTACATGATGGAGGCAGCAGCAGCTGTCAAAAATGGCCTTTACGACCTATATAGGATGTAAAGAAAATGTTTTTTTAATTGAGCAAATCATGTCTTTGGATTTTTTTTTATTGTTGATTTTCCATGCTTAATTGACCACTGCTGTAAAGAACTTATTGCTAAAAAAAAAAAAAAAAAAAAAATCTGTTGCTTTCCCGTATGTAGGAAGGCTTTTATGTAGTATGGTGCTTTAGCGGATAGAATTAAGTCACACAATACATTTTCACACCCACCGCTTTTAGGTTAAAGATTCATCCTGGATATGAATGTCATGAAAATATTAGTTTTATTTATTTATCTGAGTTTTTTTTATCTATAGATGAATGGTTGTACAATATATATGAATGTCGAATTTAGGGTTTTCTAAAACCGAAATAGTGTCAGTTATATATTCTTTATTTATGGTGGCAAGTGGTGTCCCTCTACTTTATAGACTAGAAATAAACTTTAACTACCGATAAATCATAAAATGTTTGCATATTTCTATTCAGTAGGATAAACAAAATTTTTGCAGTTAATAGTTACATTTTTGTGTAAAATACATATTTAATTGAGTTTTAGAGATTGCATTTGTAACAAAATATGCATGTTCCTCCCATACCTCAGAGAGGTACAGTATCATGGAACGTAATCGCAAGAATATAACAATTTTAACACAAATAAAGTGGTTATATTGTGAAAATAGATATTATAAAACATGTAATAAATTTTTTTTTTTTTTAAATACATATTTTGTTATATCTAAGAAATATTTAAGAAAAAAATGTCTCCCAAATGAATGTCTGTGGTGTTACAACAATGGATGTCACCAGTTTAAGAAAAGGGGGGAATCTATTCGGACTACTTCCTGTGTGTAAAGGTCATGGCAGGTGCTGGTTGATCTGAGGGGTGCATGGTGAGTACATTCTTTCTTATTAATTTTCTTAAAATTAGCTACATTTCTGACAATTTCATGTGTCAGTGTCTGTGATGTTAATGTTGATAATTTGCAAATATGACATTTTAATCAAAATTATGATAAATACATACTTATATATTTCCAAAATGTTCCCTGATCTTGAAATCATCATGATGGCAGCCTTCATTTTAGAAAATTCTGGATTTAGGCTAATTTGCCTGTAGTGTTACTGTCTATGGTGCGACTGTCTTTCCTGTTAACTCCACAGACAATATACAATCAGAAATGTACTATTTTTAATAAAACACATAAAACATTCGTAATCATATGAATAAAACTGTATCTCTATTTTCTATTGTTTTGCTCAATAAACATCTAATTGTTAAACCTTTCATGCAATTTAATGCTGTGTTATATTATTTGTACAACTGTGGTGTTTCTTCAAAATGTATCTAAAATGTATTTCCTTCAGAGCCATTTAATCTTTAAATTGACTGTAAAGTGGTTTCAATCTTTTAGAATAAAGTCTATAAAGGTACCACAGACCATTCCCCTTGTCTTTTCTAAAGTATATCCAATAAAAAAAAGAAACGATGCTCCTTTGGCAGAAATAGGGGCCAATTAAACATTTCTTTTAAAAACTGAAATTTAAATTATCACTGAAACGGAATCATTAAAGTAATTTATTTATTTATTCATTATTACCTAAAGATGCATACCCCTGCTCATTTTAGAACAAACCAAAATGTTACTTCAAATATTGGTAACATAAGTGGTTGTGTCACCAGTGTTAAAATTATATAAAAATCAAAATTTAATGGATATAGCATATTAAACAAATGTTACATTTTATTTAAAAAAAAAAACAAAAAAAAAACATGCATTTTTCATTTGCCTCCCTAATTGAAGAGTGACCCATAAGCAATGTTAAATATAGACACATCTTCTCCTCAAAATGTCTTTTAATTCACCAAATCCAAGGCCTCTCAACTCTCTATATATGATGATAAATAGAGAGTTGAGAGGCCTTGACTACAGCTTGTCTGTTTGACAGCACTCTTTGGATTGACCAGAACACAGTACAATGGGAAAGTCCAGATTTGAGAAAGAGGATGGTAAATTTACACAAGTCAGAAATATCTCTTGGAATCAATTCTAGAGTCAGTTCAAACATTTGTATATAAGGACAAGTTATTGTTAGGTGTAGCCAATTTGCCGAGGTCTGAAAGGGGCCCAAACTGTCACCCACAGCTGAGAGGAAATTGTTTTGGCTTGTCAGGAACAACCCAGGAACCATCAAGGCACAGTGCTACTATGAATGGGAAGTCATTGGAACGCCAGTGTGACTGTCTAATGTCAAGCAAGTTTTACATCACTATGAATTAAAAGGCTGATGTCCAAGAAAGAAGACCCTGCTCCAAAACCAACACTTTCATACTCAACAAGAAGTTTGTCTGACCACAAGGACAAAGAAAAGGCCCTCTGGAGGAAAGTTTTGACCAAAGGAAAGTTAGGAGGTGTAATGATAAGGTATTCAGCTATAAGAACCCTGTACTAGCTATGAATCATGGTGGTGGTAGCATCATTCTTTGGATCTGTTTTGCTGCCAGTGGTGCACTGGTGCATTTTACAAAGGGGATCGAATAATGAAGAATAAGGACTCCCTCAGAATTCTTCAGCATAACCTCAAATGATCAGCTAGATGATTGAAACCTGGGCAAAAGAGAGTTCTAACAATGACCACAGTCACACATCAAAACTGATTGTGAAATAGATAATGCAGGCGAATGTTAAGCTTTTGGAGCATTAATCCTGTCAAAAATGTTGCACGTCAGTGCCAGGAAACCAACATATTTAATTGAATTATATCAATTCTATCACTTATTATCTCTTAGTGCAACAAGAATTCAGCCAGAAGTCTTTTAAAGGTTGTGAATAGCTTACTTAGTGACTTTAACCCTGAGTGAATTTTAGAAGATTCAAAATGAATTAAAACTTGTGCAACAGTTCATTGCAGGCCCAATTTTCATGTTCATGATAAGTGTAAAGAAACTTCTGACTGCAACTGTACACACACCCACACTCCTTAGGCAATTTAGAGCAGCCATGTACATAGAAGAGATTTAAAGTCAAAGGTCCCGGTCGAACCCTGGATATCAACATTACCAGCTCTACCACCAAACTCGCTGTTCTCAGACAGCTGGTGCCCATATTCAAAACCACATCCCATCATCCAGTTGTCATCCTTTTCTAGCATACTTTATATCTCTAACTCATAAAGACAATCCATTTAATATAAACTTTATATATGCTCTTCTAGCACATTCTGTGTGTGTGTGCATGTCACTATGATGAGGTGTCCTGATTCTGGAAGTGTATTTTCTGCATGGCCCCTGTCACATTAGCATTACTCATATAACATTACTGAGAATTAAGTGGCTGAGTAACCTAAGCTTGGCCTTGTAATTAAAACAACTTCTCTCAGACTGGTGGGAAGCAATAAAATGCTTTAATTAAATTTGGAGAGATTGTGGTTTGCTTTTTGGATAGGCAGTTTGCCAGATTAACATTGGCAAAGCCCGTTTGTATGAACAATCCACCGTGACTCTAATTTACATTATCCTAATATTTAGAAGTACATGCTTCTTAATATCTGCCTTAAGATACAGTATACATTTAAACAAATTAGATTTATCTTGCTTAATACGGTTAACACAATGACTCCTTAAAATGGTTGTGTAGTGTTGGTGAGCTTAAAAGTTGGAAGCATCTATCATGAATTTTATCTAACAACTGAGCTGTGCTTTATCCAAAAGAGTCACTGTACCAGTTTCAATGTGGCTATGGATATGCAAGAGGGCGTGATCATGTTGACTTGCAATATCCCTCGTGTTTGGTCTTGGCCAAATTCTTTTGTCCTTTTCCCCCTTTGGTGAATTTCTAAAAAAAAAAAAAAAAAAACAAATGCCAAGAAAGCTACCCAACAGCTACTTTACAACCTAGCACAGGGTCGAAAGAGCAGCCATAGATCTGTGGTCAGTAAGCATGCTACAGTAATATTAGTGAATTGATTTATATGTTCAGAACCGCTGTGCACTCCCCATAATAGAAGTTTAGGACAGAATGATGGAGGGCTCTATGAATGGACTGCATTTCTCCCTGTTAAAAGCTTTAAATTTATTGTCGTGCCGTCATGATGAATTAAGCGCTCAAGCAAATTTTGCATCAAAGGCTTTTCACTCTAATCAACTGCATTGTAGCTCAGCCAAATCTGTGTCCATGCTGAGCACTTAGCATTGCTTTCTCTCTTTCCTGGCAGAGTAATGAATGTTTTCATGCTTCTTACTAGTCCTTGCATCAGCTGCCCTGCTTAAAACAGTTATAAGCACATCATACAGCATAATTATGAACTGCAAGTCTGTGGTTGTGGTTAAAGAAACTGTGCAATGGTATTGTGTATCCTCCAGTGCCATATCAGTGGCAGTCTTTTATCCCACTTACTGATGAAGCGTAATTCAATAACTCTTTAGTACAGTGCTGGTTGTAGATTTTCATATGGTGATACTGCTTATAGAGGTTTTTCCCCATTTAATTCCCCTGCCTTGTTAAATCTAACAGCTGGGTAGAAATGCTAACCAGCACAGATTCTTTTATTTTTGGAAAGCTTACATTGATGCATATGTAATCCCAAACTCTCACTCTTTGTATATACCTCTTTATCCTGTATACTACAGGGGGCCTGGAGCCTATCCCAGAAAACTTGGGGCATGAGGTACAGGGTACCAATCCCTCGCATGGCACGCACAATACAGATAATTTGGCAATGCCAAGTATTCTAATCTGCATGTCTTTGGACTGTGGGAGGAAACTGGAGTACCTGGAGGAAACCCACCAAGCACAGGGAGAACATGCAAACTACATGCACACAGAGGCAAGAATCGAGAATCGAACCCGGACCCTGGAGGTGCAAGGTGACAATGCTAACCACTAAACCACCTTGCTGTCTGTAATGCAAAACTGTTGGGGTAATTCAGCTCATTTCTATCAGCCCCCATTTATATGACAGGAAGAGAAAAGAGAATGATTAGCAATCGTCAGTAGAGTAGTGGATGATTGACCCCTGCAAGATGTCTGCAGAGTTGTCGTAAACTCACCCTCCAGCTAAACGATGCAACATCACCTTGGATCAGGCAGAGCTATGGTGAGGCACTTCTGTTTCTAGTAAAAGAAAAGAAGGCAGCCATCAATGTACAGGGTTCACTGACATGGCATTTATAAGTGGAACAAAACAACAGATTTGCTTAGGCAGAGCTGGGTTTAATCACTTTAATTTAAAAAGACCTCCTGGCACTTACCAGCTGTTCTCACCATGTGCCCCTGTGAGTGTAATGCCATTTTTTCTTTGCTGCCAGACAACCTGACTGAGATGCCCCCTTTGTGGATAATGTGCTCTCTGAATCATGACACCTCTTCAGCTCCTGTATTTTAAATGCAGATGCATTGTGAGTTTCCACTGATGTAATCTCGGATCTGCTCTGTAGTGTCTAAGGCAAGGAACAGTTAAAGCCTTACAGCGTGATTCATGTCATCTGTGTAACTTTGTACTTTTAGAGAAACGATTTGTTTGCTGTTGTTTTGTTTGCGGCAAGACTCAGCTGTGAAACTGAGGCAGACGTTGTGAGCTCATCTGCAGAAACAGATCTCCTGACCTTCACAAGAGCTTTATTGTCCATCTCTAATAGCTCTGTGGGGTGCCATCTCCACTGAAGCACATCTTGGCTCCCATACTTTCACTTTTTCTCCTCTATCACAATGACCTGAGATCCACAGCATATTTCCATTCTTAGAATTGCTGTGGGTACTGCAGTGCCTCTCTCACCCCAATCATTTCACCTGATTTCATTTTAATTTGAATGATTCAGCTGGTACCAGACAACCAAAATTGCATTGTACTTTGCTTTGTTTCTGTGACTGGACCTGACCTGACCTGACCTGAGCTGAGCTGTCCAACATCATGGACGTAGATGCCTTTATGGTCTCAATACATAGAAGCAGATTAAAAAGCCATGATATTAGAATAATACTGGATGAGACCAATCTGTGGATCAACCCACAGATAGTTGAGACCCCTACTTGTCCTCCATTTCAGCACCACCCGTCAAGAGAAAAAGAATGCATGAGCTCCAAGGTTAAGTGCCAGTGTGTAGTTAGGCTTGGCTGCGTCTCCTCTCATGTGTAGGTCACTCCCATGCCTGCTATCCTATCACAACCTGAGCCACTAGCTTTAGAGAGATGCAAGCAAAGGCAATCGATAGGTTCTTATATGCCGTCCCCCCCCTTCACCCGAATGGGATAAAACTCAATTTTATTTTGCAGGGTGGTGTGTTTATTGGATGAGAGGATATCGACAGCAAACACACACAGATGGAATATGGTTAATAGGTGGATGAAAAACAAATATTGGATGCTGGCCGTGCATATATTTTGCACAGTGGTGAACAGCCATGAAATAGGCATTTTGAAAACAACCATTTTAATCCCCTGCTGCATTACGGTATTTGTCAATTTCAAACCACATGCCAGCTTGTATGAATATGGGAGATGTTTGAATTACTCCAGACAGGCAGTGGGACTATGAGAATTATCTCAGAATGTCAGACTACAGGGTCACAGGAGGACGGCTCCAAGTTCAATCCTGATCTCAAATTACTGTTCATGTGCAGCATGTGGTTCATGTTCTCTCACCTGTCCGTTTGGGTTTCCTCTGATCTCATCTCTTCTCCCAAATCATGCCAGTGTAAATGCCTATATAAATGAGTGTGCATGGTGCCCTGAGATGGATTGATCTTGATTCTTGCACTTTCTGCCTGGGATAGAAAGATCCATGAAAGCCCACAGACCTAGAGCATACTGTAAAATGTAGCATGTGCTGCGGTAAACAACAAAAAAACCCAAGAGCTTAGAAAGTTACACTCCATTGGTACACTTCATTGATTTCAACTAGCTGTGAGTGCAGCATAACTAAGCATTGCTGATTTACACACGTTCCACCACAATCCATTCCCTCATCTTCCATCCTATGCCCTTTCAGTCACACCTGCCCCAGTTTGTGCTCTACTTCTCCATAACTCCATATTTTCCTGAAGGCCAGGGTTGCTTTTTGAGTGAAAATGTGAGCTTGTGGCATCTCAACGTTATTACCATTTTTTATTTCGCTTCATTTCAGTTCATAAAATTATCTATTAGATTTTTTTCTGTTTTTCCATCAGCTTACAGGAAGTAGGCTCCCTTAAGATCATTTCCCCCAGTGAATTCTGAGTTGTTGTTTTTTTTAAATAAATGCTTGGTGGCCTTGGAAAACCCTTCTCATTGTACAATTCGACTATTTTTCTACGAAATCAAATAAAAAATTTACTTGTCACATACACAGTCATACACAGTACGATATGCAGTGAAATGCTTATACGACCGCTCGTGGCCTTAAAATCAAAATTTTCAATAAGTAATAAATTAGAGAATGGAATAAGAATAAAACATAGAATGTATGCAGATACGAATGGACCGCCGTTCTATGAACATTCATGCAAACAAGTCATAGAGATGGCTCATGTGTATTGTACAAAAATAAAACTGCAGTGGACCAGATACGAATATTTACAACAATATAAAATATTTTCAGTGTGTAAGAAAATTTATAAAATGTCCCGTATATTGAATGTATGTGCATGTGGGGGTGCAGGAGAAATGAGTCAGTCTCACTGGTTTCAATGAATCAGTCCGGGAGCACGATAATGGCTGAATGGTGAATAATCCTACTTTCGAAAAATCATCAACAAAAGAGTTCACAGTCCAATACAGTGGAAAACAGCTCTGAGACAAAATGGCATCCGGGATTCCCCTTGCGATTTAAAGGCGAAGAGACAACACTGTTACACTGTTTGGCATGTCTGAGATTCTTTTCTTTGGGTGCAGTTACAGTTTTTGGCCACATTTTTGGGGCAAGGGGACAGAGATGTAGGCATGTAGATTGGTATGCTTTATGTTGTACATTTGTGTCAAAGGCGTGTAGAACTCACTTAGTTAGACTTAAGACGTAAGAACAAATCTGACTTACAAACATGCACCCTGGAGTGGAACTTCATATACGGACTACCTGTATATATACAGTATTTACACCAGTTTGCAGCAATTACTATGAACCAATAAAAATATGAAAACTAACACTGAGAAAAGAGACAAACCCACCTTTCTGTGACTAAACTCCAAGCCTCTGCCAAAGGTTCAGGGTCATTAACATGTGACATGGGTACAGGTGTGAACAGGGTCCAGTGCATCACTTGAATCACAGGTAGACAAATATGACCAAATAACATATGTAGTGTAAAAGAAAAAGCATCCCAGCGTGTCCTAGACAGTAATGAGTGTTTAAATGGCACTAAAAAAACGCAGGGAAGTGCAGCAGATATGACTAAAGACAACAAGAAAAAATAAAGAAAAAGGGCTTAAAATGGTCAAGTAATTGTGATAATTGCAAAAATCCTTAATTCATTCGTTATACCACGTATCCTGTACGGTGAAGCAGGAGGCCTGTAGCCCATCCTAGGGATCTTGGGGTACAAGACGGGATATACGCTTGACAGGGTGCCAGTCCTTCACAGGGAATCGCAACAACCACCTTTAAAGTATTTCATTTCATCTGTCGAGCATGAGTGGAACAGACATTTAATTGACTATATAATGAGTTGTTTTGGATTATGTCCATTTTGTGATGGCACATAACCAACTCTCCAACACCTTGATCGACGGGTGATATTTACTGTGTGAAGACACTAGCAAGGCTTTAAACATCTTTAACAACCTGGATGTTGGGGAACCACTGGTTCCTAGTCCAACATGACCTTGGTATGGCAAGGTTCAAAAAATATTTTAAATGGTTACAGTAAAACATTTGGAGTATCTTTAAGTCAAAGCAACAAAAAACACAATTTTGTTCAAAATCATTTTTTTTTATCTGTTTTTTCCTGCCTGCCATGTACTGTAAATAATGGACGTAGTGATTCTGAAAGCATTTACTTTTTTGGAATGACAAGTTTGAAAATGTGTGTGGGCAGGAAATAGGGCAGAGAAAGTAGAAGAGCAAAATAGAGAGGGACAAAAATGGTGTTTGTCTAAGCATGTGATTAGACGTGAGTGGGTGTTTGCGTTGCTGTTTGACGTGATGCAGTTAAACACCTGCAGTGGGATTTAGGATGCCTTTGTGCTACAGATGGTGTGCATTTGGTCACTAAGCGCTCATACGATGACCATAAATGCAGCAAATGACCTGGAAACAGTCGGACATGAAGCAGCCAGGAAGGATTTTACATTTCACTGCTATCTTTAAGAAACAGCCAAATACTGTGTTCTGTTCGTCCTATCAGATCTATTGATTTGTCCTTTTTTCTAATAATGTCTTTTTTTTTGTTGCAACCATCTGAATTCATTGGGTCTGTGCAAGGGAAGTGTTCTTCTTAAACAATCTACCTTTCAGTGCAGAATTGTTCACAAGGTCTTTATTGGTTGTTCCTCCCTTTTGCGACATCTACCTATTGCAAGGAAAGGCACACAGTTTATATATAGACACGTCACTGCATGTGAATGAGCTACTGTTGTCTTGTAAAAGGATGAGTTACACACTTGAACTCTCGAAATCACAGAAGGAAAAAAATGACTTTGCAGTTTCCAGAAGGGCAGAAAGACTCGGGCAATGGATTGGTAAACAGAAGACTAATTACAGGACATCAATATTGAGGGTGGTGAGGTGGGGTGGGGGGGGTGGGGGGCAATCAGAGGACAGAGCAGGTTAAGGTTAATAGATAAAGGCACGGTAATCCTGCAATATCGATGGAAGTGACTGTTATCTTTATTTTAAGACCTTAGGATCTGCACTCCTCACTAATTACAGTACCTGAACTCTTTTTCATAGATGATGTACAAATACATTAGAATTTAGACATTTGAATAACAAGTTGGACATATGAGCCATAGCATTTTATTCACTACATAATCTGTTCAATATAAATTGCTGTGATTCACAAGATTTTCAAGATAAACCTACTGGCCGAAAATGAAGTTGCCATTGGGATTTAAGAAAGCAATTACACTGGAGGCAGAGCATGACTAAAAACATCCCTACACTTTTACCATGTGAAAATGGGACTTCTCTAAATTCCGACACAGTTACTGCAATATTTTTTTAAACTGCTTGATTTAAAGCTGGAAATCTATACTTCAATCCCATCTTTTTTACTTCAATTCAAATCTGTTGTACAGATTCTATCTATCATTGTCCAAAAACACATAGACGTGACTGTATGTATTATCATCTACGTAATTTGACTTAAATTACATCTTTGATTTTTGGAAAATGTTTTAAAGATTTTTTTTATTATGTATAGTGTAAAACCCAGCAACCCGACCCCTTAAGTAACTGCCACAGAAATGACGGATGTATCTCCTGGGTGGGGGAGGGGGGGGCGTTGGTACCCGTTGCCCGTTGTGCCGGCTGGGACGTTGATGGATCAATTCACCAAAAAATACAAATATAATATAACACAATTATGTAGATGCAATGAGTGTCATAGGACGAGTTAAAAACTACAGAGCTGTTGCTCCCAAGTGGTTTATGTGGCATTTTATTCCATTTTCTGTCCATCGCTATTGTTTTCGCAGAATGAACTATGCTCTAACAATATTTGGCAGCACTGAAGATGTTTCCCGTGGACCTCATTTCCATAATGTGATTATCTTTGCTGATTTATGCTTGAGTCACCAGATATGGTCTGTGGGGTATGGTGTTCTGTTCAGCAGGGTATGAGCATCAATTAGATGAATAAAATAGTAAACTTATTTTCAACCCCCACATCCCCTGTCTGTCTGTTGCTGATGAAAAGTCTGGGTGAAGTCTTCAGCAGTAAATTTCATCTGGTTATAAGGCAGGTTTTCTTTTCTTTAGTTCTTTTTGTGTGTTGTGTGTATTTTTTTTTTCTTTTTTTCTTTCTAACCAGGAATACATTCTGAAAATGAGGATTCGGCGAGGGATAGTGGGGGTGGGGATTGTTATGTCTAGGTGGAAGTGCTCAAAATAGACTCACTCATGCTATTTCCAGAAGTTATTAGGCTGTAATGAGCTTCATGCCAATCCTTTTCACAAAGGGGGGTGTCATTTCATAACTGCACTTCAGTCATAACTTACGACTGTCACGTTAAAACTTGCTGGCCACTTTATTAGGAACTTGCTAAAAAGACAAATATGTGGCAGCAGGAAAATGTGTAAAGTTATGTGAAGATGACATGTCAAGAGCTTTAGGTCATATTTACGTCAACCACTCACTCACTCACTCACTTTATCCTCTATGGAGGGTCACAGGGGGGCCATACTCACACGCTCATTCATATACCACGGGCAATTTGGGAATGCCAGTTAGCCTAATCTGCATGTCTTTGGACTGTGGGAGGAAACCGAAGTACCCAGAGGAAACCCACCAAGCACGGGGTAGAGGATTCAAACTCCGCGGCGGACTTCGAGGTGCAAGGCGACAGTGCTAACCTCTAAGCCACCGTGCCGCCCATTTGCATCAAACACAATTTTAAAAAATGTCATCAAAGCGGTCATGTCCCTGTTCACATCTGGTATTATGGTAACATTTGTCTCAAGTTATTTGATCACAGGTGGACGGCTGAAACACGTAGCCATTTAAACACTCATTACTGTCTGGGACACACTGGGATGCTTTTGCTACTGCTACATATGTTATGTGGTCATATTTCTCCCAGACCACCTCCAAAGATAATTCAAGTGATGCATTGGACACTGTTCACACCTGTACCCAGGGCCCTTGTTAACAGCCACAAGTCTTTGGCGGTGGCTTGGAGTTTAATCGCAGACAGGCGGGTTTGAATATCTCAGGAACCGATGATCTCCCGGGATTTTCACACACAGCAGTCTCTAGATTTCACACACAAAAAGCATTCAGTGAGAAATGCCTTTGTTGATGAGCAAGGTCAGAGGAGAATGACCAGACCGGTTCAAGTTGACAGGAAGTCTGCAGTAACTCAAACACTTTTTATGACCCTGGTAAGCAGAAAAGCATCTCTGAATGCAGAACACGTTGTGTAGCCGAGGACCGCATCAGGTTTTGCTCCTGTCAGCCATAAACAGGAAACTGAGGTAACAGAGGGCACAGGCTGACTAAAATTGAACAGTTGAAAATTGGAAAAACCTCACCTCGCCTGATGAATCTCGACTTCTTACTGTGGTTCAACCCAACCCGGTGTCAAATCTGTAGCAATTACGTTATGCAAAAATGTCAACATGTGGACCAGAATCTGAAAGAAATGTTTCCCAAACCTTGTGCAGTGCATGCCATGAAGAACCGAGGCTGTTCTGAGAGCATACCCGGGTCCTACTCGTATTAATTAATAAGGTGAGTGAGTGTATACGGTATATAGATAGTGGCCGTTCATACAGATGATAATTGTGTATTTGTGGTTTTAAGACATTCACATAATGTAAGTTGATTTAAATTGATTTATTTAGTTTGGTTTGCTCTTGTCCTAGCTGTATGATTTCCTTGTATTACTTACAGTATGCATCATCTTGGGGAGAGTAACAGATATTTAACGCAAAAATGTAGGAGTTGGTAGGATTTGTTCCTTGCACATAAACTTTGATTGTGTATAAGCACCAAATATGACAAATGAGAAGGAAAGGTAGCATTTGTGTGTGTGTGTGTTTATGTCCCTGAGGAAGATTGTAGTGTGTGTGTGTGTGTGTGTGTGTGTGTGTGTGTGTATGAGAGAGAGAGAGAGAGCGAGAGAGAGAGAGAAAGAAAAGAAGCATGAGTAAAAGTTGTATTTAAAGGGCTACTAAGGACAAACTAAATGCCTGCAGCCTTTTAAAATGAACCTCAATGTCCCAAGAAAGCATTTTTCTTTGGAGAGAAATAAGAGCCTTAAAGACACCATCAAGCCCACAGCAAGGTCCTCCCTGATGGAAAAAGCTCAACCACCCAATAAACAATGCTGAGAAATTCACTAAAGCTGTAAGAGACTGTGGATGGAATATATTTGAAGGCTGACTGCATAATAAAATGATATATGACAGGGACTATGAGGGTGCTTGTTGATCTGGGTAGTTTTCTATGCTGTGATATGTGTTATGAATCGAAAGTCATCTATTAAAAACATTTGCTTCTCAGGACCTTCTGGTAGAAATGGCCTAGCATTATTTATCCCTGCATTTCATCCTTAAAGAAATCAAAAATATCTAAAGTAAAAACAAAAAATAGTACTAATGATAATAAGGTTGGCGACACGGTGGCGTAGTGGTTAGCACTATATCGCCTTGCACCACCAGGTTGCAGGTTTGAGTCCCCGTGCTGGGTGGGTTTCCTCACGGTAATCCGGTTTCCTCCCACAGTCAAAAGACATGCAGATTAGGCGAACTGCATTCCCAAATTGCGTGAGTGTGTGTGTGTGCCCTGCAATGGATTGGCACCCCATCCATGGTGTACCATGCCCAGAGGTGGAAAGAGTAATAAAATTTTGTACTCAAGTAAAAGTACTGTTACTTTAGTGAACTTTTACTGAAGTACA
>JAQMYG010000004.1:11186394-11201083 GCA_030014215.1 Clariallabes teugelsi
AAGTCTCCTGGGATAGGCTCCAGGTCCCCGCGACCCGAAATACAGGATAGAGCGGTACAGAAAATGAATGAATGAATGAATGATTTCATTTGCTGTTACCTAAAGTAACGAAAAATGCTTGTAAGTAAAAATAAACATATGAAGCAGTAGGCTGGGGCTGATTTCTTTTAGCACAGACTGTAGATTTACTCAGCCGACTCAGTGACAACATCTACAGTAGCTATCATACTTGATACTTGATCCATAACACACCAGTGAAATGCAGTAGTGGATAATAAACACAAACCAGTTAGATTACTCTCTTGATCACTGATTTTTTTTATTTTTATTCCTATGTAGAAAGTAGATGTTCGTTGCAAAATGTGCAATCACAAGATAGTGCTGCATGTCTGTCTTCTAGAGAGCGTATTATTGTAAGCCTGTAATGAGACCCTGTGGTATAACCCTCAACCATAATGGTTTCATTTTAGTATGAGAGCGAGTAGACATTTTAAACCCTCCCATTCCATATTGTGGCCTGCCATCACTGTCCATAGATGCTGAAGTGGTGTGGACCCCAGTGAAAAGTAGCCTCCAGGGAACACTAAGGTAATGACCGATGTGTTTAATTACACATAAGGCTGTATGTTACTGCTGAAAGATAAACAGATGCACTTGAGGTAATCGAAGCAGATTTATTGGAACTGTGCTTGAGTGTATAATATAATTTTGGTGAGACTTCGTTCCCTTCGTTGTAAAGGTATTACTGGGAGTTGGGTTCGGGTGAGGATCTTGGTGGATTGATATCTGTACTTTAATGTAGTATACTGTACATACAGTACTTAGGGTCACGAAGACGGACATGTTCACCGTTTTATAATGGTGGTGATATTTCTTGACTGAGGTCAAGATTAGATTTTTATAGCTGTGTATTTTTGATGTGATAAAATGAAGTAGCTTGAATGTCTCTTGGATGAGAGTGACTAGATCAGCCAGCCAATCAGCTGCAATTACCAATCAGCTCATTTTCTCTCACACTGTCAGAGCCTTGGCAACACTCCTGTGAGCATGAGCTTTAATCATTCCAGCAAGTAGCCAATGCTAGGAACACAAACACACACACACACACACACACACACACACACACACACATACACACACACGCCAGCTGGAGGTATATACTGGGTGTCCCGAAAGTCTCCATACATAGGGGAAATTAACATAATTAAGCAATTACATGCATAATACCAAATGTGTTGATACGATTTTATCATGAGTGGGAGCGATGATTCCGGGAGTTTACACAAAAATGGCAATCATATAGAGGCGCTTTTGTAAATAATGTACATTAAGTTACATTTTGCTAAAAACTGTAATTCCCCCCCCGAAGTATGGAGACTTTAGGGACACACTGTAGTATGTGTCTTATTCACTCACAAACTCACTCACTCACTCATTTATCCTGTATACTGTACTGGGTAACAGAGAACCTGGAGCCTATCCCAGGAGACTTAGGGCACGAAGCAGGGTTCATTCTGGACAGGGTGCCAATCCATCACAGAGCACACACACATACAATATGGGCAATTTGGGAATTCCATTTAGCCTAAACTGCATGTCTTTGGACTGTGGGAGGAAACACACCAAGCACAAGGAGAACATAAAAACTCCATGCACAAAGAGACAGGAATCGAACCCAAACCCTGGAGGTGCAAAGTGTCTGTGCTAACCACTACACCACCGTGCCACCAGTATGTTTCTCTTGCAATCATATTTGAATTGTTTACACATGCACAGGCCGCAGTTGACTAGCATCCTGTCCATGGTGTCTCCAGGAAATACAGGATAGGATGCTGGATAGGATCCAGACCCACTGCATGTCTGACCAAGATGAATCACTTTACTGAAGTAAACTGAGTGAATAAATTACCTTAATGATAGACTATAGACTAAATCTAGACGGTATAGACTGAAGAAATACAGACAAGACCGAAGTGAAAATAGCTTTTTAAGGATTTTTTGCCAATACAAAATGAATATTGGATGCCACCAAAGATCACATGTTAATTCATTTATTCATCTTCTATGTGGAAACCCAGCAAGCATGGGCAGAAAATGCAAACTCCACACACACACACAGACCTGAGGCAGGAATCCTGGAGGTGCGAGGCCGCAGAGCTAACCACTACATCACCATGCCACTCTATGTGATATATATTACTCTACAATTGCTGCTACTACTACTAATAACAATAATCAACATCATCATCAGGATAAGTGGTTGATTTTGGCCTCAGCCCTTGATTGGTTTCCACTGGACACTGGCATATTCTATGGCGTGGACATGTGTTCTGTAGACAAAGCTTACAGAGAGGTGGCTTAGTAGAATACTAAAATGGGAAAGACAGATATGTGCGTCCTTGCATTTCCATCAAAGGTGATGGAAATGCAAACACATGTATGGGGATGATCCTGATCCTTGGGTTTGTGTCCATGTTCTGCAAGTTCCTTGTTGCATTGTTTCCTCCCATGATTATAAATTGGCCCTATGTGTGAATAAATGTGTCCTGTATGTATTCCCACATCGGTCTTCATGTTTCTGAGTTCGGATTCAGATCCACTGCAGCCCTAAAAAGAATAAAATCAGAAAACAGTTGCTGAAGATGAAAGTGTGATGTGTACACTGTTGTTTGTTTGTGTGTGAGAGGAGGACCTGCTGAGCTCTGACAGTGCTTTCTAAAGAGGAGCTAAACTTTGGGCACCCACTGCCAAGAAGCTGTTGGCTCATAACGCTCAGGCACAGGTGCCTCCCTCTGTGACGCGGCTCCAACCAGTCGCCAAACAGTTGTCAGACCCAGTAGGTGCTTGAACGTGTGACTGTCACGAGCATGTACGTGATACTGGCCTCCATTACTGACTGTGGGCTGCTTCCTCTGGCTGTGTGTCTGTCTTTGGAACTGCCTGCAAAAGTCAAAAGTGTGTGCCTTTAGTGTGTTAATGTGTCACACGCAGTAGAAATCAGATTGCGCTTGTGCTGGGACTGAGACATGGACACACGTGGACTCATCGGACACATGAATTTTATAATCTGTATACACAGACTGGTGGTACGTTATGCATATTGTACAGGCTAAAGTTTAAACAAAGCTTCACTGATTTATATATTGTTTTTTCTTTTATTTATTGTTTGTATGTAGTTTTCATATTCTTATAATAAACTGCGTGCTGACAGCATTGTAAAATTATTCATACAGCATTGTAATATTTAAGAGAGATGTCCCTGCTTTTGGACAGACTGAATTAATTGCCTTGTGTTACAGGAACTACTAACTCTCCTAATGCTTCTCTGGATGATAAATGCTGTGACATGATTAATAAAGATGCTGCTTGGAGAATTGAACGAGGAAAAAGTGCCATCTACTGGATGCCCTTGGCACTGCACCCTGTTAATAGGCACAAAGCAAATGCAGTATTTCTGTCTCAGTCGTGTCCACTCACAAGTTAATGCAGTCAGGCACCGTGGACGTTTTCCATCCTCCAGGACAAATTACCTGCCTGAGGGTCCACTTGGGGCCACATGTCTGGTCAGGGCTCTTTAAATAATCCATCATCTGAGACTCTCCCTGTACAGGACCTGCTACTTTTGGTCTTCTGCACGTTCTGTTTTCTCTATTGTTGTTTATGTCTGTAGCTGGTCATGCATCTGATGATGTTTTCTATTATGTTTTTTTTTTATTATTATATTTGATTATAATTTTACTTCATTAACCAAGATAATTGAAAATAATGTTACCTTTTGGCAGAAAACTTCCAACTACATTAAGTGAACACCAAAAATGCACTATCGCTGCACATATATGCTTGTCTTAATCAGTACAAAAGATTATTATTATTATAATTATTATAATAATAATAATAATAATAATAATAATAATAATTATTATTATTATTATTATTATTATTATTAACAATACAGTGGTATAGTGGGTACCCTGTGATAGGTTCCCGGCCCCATGACCCTAAGAGGTATAGATAATTAATATATGGATGGATAGATTAATAATAATAATAATAATAATAATAATAATAATAATACAAAAGTACACTATTATTATTATTATTGTTGTTTCTAATGGGATCAGCAGGACTTAATAGCAGATTTTTAAAGCAGAATTTGATATTAAAAATATCAAATTCCTTAGATTTTTGTACTAACAAATCAGGATGTCAGTTATAAGCAAATGAATTATCCCACACACTCATTCTCGGTACTGCCCACCCTGTACAGGATCGCAGGAAGCCCCACCCAGGGGACTGTACGAATCAAACCCTTGACCCTGAGGTACGAGGCCACAATTCCAATGTAATCATGATTATCAATGTGATCATCTTTGTGTAGCCAGTCTTAAGCGCAATGATTACATGCATTTCAAACATTTAAGTCACTTTCCATTTACAGCTGAACGTCCACCCTCTGCAGACTATCCTCACTTGTAGAGCATGCAAAATACTGAAAAACCTTCAGAGAGTCCCAAGGCCTCTCTTTTACTGCTTTAAGATGAAGCACATTTAACTTTTTTATGTCGTGTTTTTGACAGAGCTCTTGCATTTCTGAATCTACTGCAGTTGTTCATAGGCTATATATCACCTCGATCCTTAATCCTTGTGCACTGAGCTGACTGTAGCGCTGTGAACGTGTGCACCCGATGCGTCTCACCAAAGCAGCTTTTCATTCAGAATGCATACAAACAAGACAGAAGTAATCGGATCACTCGCAGCAAGGATTTGGAGGTTTCCTGTTTCCCTGCGTGACTATATTTATAGGCTGCTGACAGCTCGACTTTGTTCGATTATGAGAACGCGGCAATTTCTTTTCTCTAAAAGGCACATTCTGTGCAGGCCCAGGCACATTCACGCGGTGCCTTCTGAACAGCTACACACACAGCATCATACAATCTCTCTGTCACCACAGGGCTGGAGAGATGAATGACCAGCTAAACTATAAATTACATTTTCACTCTCTGATCTGATCATTTCCCATGCAGCAGGATGCTCCAAACGTTCTCCATCTTCTTTTTGCTCCGCATCACAGAAAGCATTACATGAAAACGAGCTTCCGCGGAACGGCTCATGCATACGCTTTAAAGCAGAGTACTAAGGCCCTGAACGTTTTATTGTACAAGCTAAGAGTTTGAATGAAGGTTATAGTGAGACTAAATCACTTAGCTATATTGTCCCAGTGAACTGGGAGCAGACTGAAGCATTATTAAAGGTCGTAAAAAAACAAGTGAGAATAACAACGGGAGGCAAATCAGAGTTGTTAGTATTACAAAGAAGGGATCAAATCTATAGCTCGACACTAAAACAATCAAAGCCAAGCGGTGCATTACATCATAAAGACTCATCAGTGGTAAAATAAGAATGCTATAGGGCAAACTGTAACGCAGACACATTTCAAGGCAGTTAGGCATATGTGTTTCAAATGATTATTTTTGTGTTTCTATTCATGGGATAACATAATATCAAGCCAAATGTTAATCAAATCTAGGGAGCATTTGTCACTCCACGAATCTACAGCCTACGCTAGAAAGAATTTAGCCCCTGCTATAGAAAGAATAAATCCCACGTGAGCGTATCCTTCTAGCCCATTTATATAATGTGTATATAAGATGTAGAGAGTAGAGGCAGACCACTCCGACGAGTCTGTATCTGAGTCTGGTGATGAGAATATAATAGGCTTTGCAATGAAATCCATGACTGTGCCTGTGTTCATTATCCTCAGCTTACGATGTCTCTACTATCCACTAAGTATTCACCAAACAGACATGAGGAGAAAACTAATTTGTTTAAGGATTTAATAAAATGTATAGTTTTTAGACTTGAAAAAAAAAAAGTCACCATTCCCTATGCGAAGGGACAAATTATTATAGAGGATTTGATTCATTGGAACTGAGTTAAGAACCCTGCAATTCATTATCAAAACCTGGAAGGATAGTGCTAAACCGTCAACTTTGAATGCATTGTGACTTTGCATGGTAGGAAAAAAAAATCCACAGTACAAAAAAAAACCTACATCTATATTTATTAGTGAAAGTAAAAGCATTTGCATATGCACGCAATGTGATGTGAAACAGCTGTGTGTCCATAAAAAAAAATGCACTTGTGAGGCTAATCAGGAAAAAAAAAGGTTTGAACTTGCTAGAGAGTATAAAGCATAGACTTTGGAGCAACGGAAAAAGGCACCCATGCTTTAGTTGGTCAGGTCTAGACTCATTAACATTATGTGGAACTAAATTCAAGTCAGGCGATGATCTGAATGTACTGGATGACCTGATTATCACATTAATAGATTTTTTTTTTTTTACCGTGATGGTACTGGGATGTTCCAGGACTCGCATTGTGAAAGAGTTCTGGAAGGATTAGGAATCATTTTCACACATGTGAACAAAAAACTAGCATGTTCAGTCTAATCCCATGTAGCATAAATTGCTGGAATGAAATCACCAATAAAAAAGGCACCAGAACACGCAGTGCATTAAAGTCGGCTGTGTAATGTCGGGGGCTTAGCAAGGCAAAAGGTTCAGCATTCTTGATCTAGCCTCCAAATTCCTCAGATTTCAATCTGATTGAGCATTCATGGAATGTTGTGGACAATCAGGTCTGATCCATGGAGCACGGCATAATATTAGCGATTATGTTTTGCTTTTCAATGGCAAGGCTGATCGGTGTACTGTATACTCACACTTATAAAAACAGTTATACATTTTTTTTTTTTTGCTGTGCAAGATTCAAGGTAATCGAAGGAGAGGGTTTTTGATTACTCCTTTGACACAATGCAGTTTAGATATCCTTGTAGAAAATAACACTACTGTATAAAGGATAACTGCAACAACATAATTACTTACAGCCAGGTTTATGAACCTATAACTGCTACTGTACTGTATGTATAACTAATTTCCTCCATTCATCTGAGACATTGAAAATGAACATAAGTACGGAAAAAAAGCAGTGAGTCATTTTATTAAGAGCACCCATTTTCAGAATACTATGCACTTTCAGAAAATCAAATTTGTCTCCTTTAGTTCTCGAACCTCACAAAAGTGTTAAAAGGTCTTAAATATTTATGATATATTGTACTATTAAACAGGCAGCATGGTGTTGGTGCAGCGGGTAGTGTCGCAGGAGCACAGCTGCAGGATTCCCAGTGTGATCATGAGTTGTGTGTGTGTGTGTGTGTGTGTTGTGCCCTGCAATATACTATGTATACCATAAATATGCATAAGGTTTATAACAAACCTCTATGTTAATCCCTTTGTTAGGCAAATAATTGTAAGAATTCAGTATTTAATATAAATTTAATAATGGAACATTACTGAAATAATTCCAGTATTTCTGATATAATGACATTACTGTACTATCATATTACAATTATTACACTCACAGGCTTTAAACTTGCATATTTTAAACTGTTATATTCTACATAATGTAATTTCTTAATTTTAAATTCTAAAAAGTAATGAAAATCCTCCTCAGTTCTGTGCAAATATGTATGAATATCACAACCGAGACTTTTTCCACTTGCTAGTTGAGTGCACATAAATCATTATTAAAATCTCGGACCAATCATCATCCTTTCCACTTTGATGCAATCATTGTTGGTCACGTGGAATATAAACCTCTTTCACATTCGCTGTTGTGCAGAATCATTTAAATATCACTGTGCATGTAATAAAAAAAACAAAAACAAAGAAAAACAGGTGGCCTATTTCATGCCATCCCACAGGAACACAATAAAGAAACAAACAGGCGAAATGTATTTATTGTCTCGTTTAAAGACGCTGAGCAAAGGGGGCTAGTGGTGGCCTTGGTTGGTCCGTTTCAAAATTACACTTGCACACCAGAAACTGTGTCAGTGCTGTGAGTAAGACACGAGCACGGCGTGGCGTCTGGGTTCTGTCTGTGTTAGAAAGTGCAGCTTGTGAGGCTGGTAGTGTAGTCTGGGCATCTGAGGCCAAAGGAAGATTCTGTAACAAAGTGCCTGTGATCTCTCGATCAATCTTTCATGCTGGCGGGACACAGTTCTGGCCGCATGCTAGGGGAGAGAAAGCAGACAGGCAGGAAGCAGGCCATTCTGGATGATTTATGGAAAACGGCGTGTACAAACACCTGCTGGAGAGAGTCTGGGAGAGTGCAGTTTTTTTGCTTTTTGCATATTTTTATGTATTTATGTGGACTAATATTCAGGCACCCACCAGCTTAGGACCTAACCAGTCTGTCGCCAAATATCCTCCTGTCCATGTTCAGCAGCTCGGAAACTTCTATCCTTGCAATCACTTAAACCTGAATCATACTGAGACTGAGCCTGAAGATGCATGGCCATGCCTTAATCTTAATGTCTTTGACAATTTCCTGTTCAGTCCTTTGGAAAAAGTGTAGAACCACAGTGCGATCGTGAATGATTGTGATTATCATCCACTTCACTTACATTTAGAGGATTCCATGCAAAAAAAAGTCCCTCAGGTGCTTATTTACTGTCCGTCCCGTTTTCTTGAGAACTGACCACAACAACACTCCCCTCGCTGATCATCATTCATACAGCTGATCAATAAAGCTGCACATATTCTACACTAAATTTACAAAAGTATTTGTCCAAACTTGTTAATTACTGAATTCAGGTGTTTCAGTCAGGCCCCTTATCCCCAGTTAAGGACAATCTTAACGCTACAGCATTATCTTGGACAATGCTATGTGACAAAAGTTTGGGGAAGGCCCTTTTCGTTTCCAACATGACCGAACCCTAGTGCACAAAGCAAGCACTATAAAGACTATGAGGAACTTGACTGGCCCGCATAGAGCCGTGATCTCAACCCAATCGAGCACCTTTGGGAAGAACTGGAACGGAGGCTGTGAGCCAGACCTTCTCATCCAACATCTGTGCCTGACCTCATAAATGCGCTACAGAATGAATGGGCGCAAATTACCAGAGAAACACAAAATCTTGTGAACAGCCTTCCAAGAAAAGTGGAAGCTGTTATAGCTGCAAAAAGGGGGACCAACTCAATACCTCAAGTATACTGTATGTAATTGGATACAATGTCATTGCAGGTTTGGCCAAATACTTCGGTCTACAGTATATACACTATGTGAACACCTGTGTGAACCCATCCATTGGCTTCCTGTCACTGCAGAATTCAGTTTAAATTATAACTTGCCTACAGAACAATTACAAAAATTAACTTTTCCATGTCTAATAAAAAAGTAGCCCGCTTTCTTGGAAGCAGTCAGAGCTCAGCTTGTCTTATCTCACGTTAAAAACACAAGTAAGACAAAACTGACTGCACTGGCCCCCATGTGAACTTTCCCTAAGTAATGTAATGCTAAGTAAGGTGAATTGGAATTCATCTGATATGAATAAAACACTGGTATGTATAACAATTTCTTTTGTAACCAGTTCCGCAGCACTCTTTAAATTGGTGTTTAAGTTTCCCAGTGGCTATGCAAGATTATCTCTCTTAGCTTTTCTTTGAGAGCTAAGAAATGTATAATGTTTGTCAGTAAATATGTCCACTAAATGCTTAAATGCAAATGATTATGTCCACTCAATGCTTAAATGCAATCCAAATTCATTGCTTAAATGCATATCCAGTACATTCTGTTTGACAACCTTTAACAGTGTACTGTTTTTTTTCCCACTGGAAGTGATAGGAGTGAATTTGAGAATGCGAGCATTTTTCCCAGATGAAAAAAAAAAGGAAAAAGATGAAACAAATAAGTGCCTAAAACAAATCCATGTGCCAACAGTATATATAAAAGCTGTAGTTCTGACAGCAAAGTAAATGTGCATGACAACAGAAGAAATTCTGCTCTCTAGTTTGACTTTTCCAGTAAAATAGCATAATAATTTACAGTCCCTTATTCAAAATGGCTTAACCTCATGGACATAAATCTTATTTACTAATACGATCCAAAATATTAATGATGTCCTATTAGTTATGTCTTTCGAATTACAGTAATAATGAACTGTCTAGTTTGATGGGTTATAAATTAGACTAGATGAACCTTGCCTACACATAAAAGTGTCCAGACCGAGCCCTTGCTGTGAACAAGCACAGAAAATGCTGGGACGCTGTCATGGAGCCGTGGCCTTGTTAGTTTTTTGACCGGGGTATTTGATGACTGTTCCCGTCACTCTGCATTTGTCTGGCGGACAGCTGTGCCCTTGCGACACTCTTTCACACTCGCTCGGAAATAACAGCTATGAGCATTTAGCCTGCACAAAATGGGCTTGTGCTCGAATGTGAAGCCATAAAGTGCAAAGTGCCATGTCCAATTCCAAGGTGCCCTTTCACCTTCAGTAGTCATTTCCCTCATCACAGGTTTAATGTCATCTTCCATCATGAACAATCACAAAAAATGGCAATAGCTCTATTTAAAGGGACAGAAAAAAAGTAATAAATATTGTTTCAAATATTGTACTATTCTCACTCGAAATGCAATCCTATTATGTTTTCTATTCGGAATACGTCATATAATGCATTTTTCACATCAGATATCAAGTTTTACTCCTCTTCCAAATGCACGTTTTACAGTATCCTTGCATATGTAAATGAGCTACTGCTGAGCCACGCCCACCAAAGAACGACAGACCTGAGGAACAAGCCAGGGGGTGGGCCTTTATTATGAGGTCACAATAGCGGAAAATTTTAATTTTTAAGCCCTGGCCAATACGAACATGGAAAAAGGACAAAAAGCAGGGATTATTTTTCTACTCTAATAATTTTTTTAGAGACACATCTGAATAACTAAAAGTTACTAAAATGTGAATTTTGCCCGAGGTCCTTTAAAAACATTTAGAAATAATGTCATTCAATGTCGTTCATAACATTCACAATTTCCCCCATGCAGTTTGTTTAAACTTCGGAAAATCCAATTTTGCAAAAATGCTGCCCAGACCTAAAATGACTACTATAATTCAGCTACAATACCGGATCTCCAAATAGCTGGTACTGAAACCCTACACGTTAAGTCAAAAGTATGTGACCCTACCATGACACACATTTTGTGCCTTGTCTAAAAAGCAACCCATTTTGAGTATTGGATGTTAATCAGTGTGGCATGCATGAGAAATCTTTGTATAATTTTAATAAAACAAAGAATATATAGTTAAAGGGAAAGCAGTTCAACACTTTTGTCAAAACCACTTAAACCCAGGGGGAACAATTGCGAATTAGGAAAGCGAGCAAATTTCTCCCTAATAACCTTGAATTGTTTCAGCTAGAAGGACAGAGCACTTTCGTCCCAGCTCAATAAGCATTAACGTGTTGGAAAGAAATGCTGCTGGGATGGAGTGGGAGGTTAAAAAATATATATAAAAAAATAAGTTAGCAACTAGAATTTGAAACTGAAAAATGGAAAGAAGTCCAAGTTAGCTATGATCCTCTCAGTCCCCAGACCCGTTTCAACATCTGGCCTAAGGAGAACGTTACAAATGAGAGAAAACAAATATGCAAAAAGGTTTGTGACAGATAAAAGCAAAGGGGGAAAACATGTTTCGAGAATATCCGTCAAAACGGAAGACATGTTATTTAACGTTCTTAGACAATTTTATAACTTGGGACTGAAACTAAAACGGTCATGCTGGTGCAAAATAAAATTTGCCTAAAAGTACTTTTGACTGCACGAAGAAGCAATGCAAATTCAAGTTTTTCAAAACTTTCCACCGAGTAGAAAGTGCAGTCATGTGGCACAGCTGATCTAGATATGCAATTATGTCCCGGTTACATGAGGTTTAATGTAGATGCATCAAAAAGCCATGGGAACTCTAGGAATTGGACGGCAAATAGAAAGAACTGGTTAAAATGTCTCAGGCTCTACCTGCAATGCAATTATCATTTGAAGGCTACTATGCAGACTCCACCTACATCAGTCAAATCAATGAATTCTTTCTAATAAAGCTTAAGCCAAGCAAAGAGTAATGATTAAAGTTCTAGTATTATAAATCGATACAATTCTAGATTGTATAAAATCAAGAAAGTCCTTTCTGTGGACAAGATGAGATTTTTCCCAGGAGACAAGTACCAAGCAACTAACCACCACCAAACAGACCAGTTTCTATTACGAGTTTTCTATTGGCGCATATATTTAAAAAAATAAAATAAGCCCCCACCACACAAACTGGGTCATGCTTTTTCATTCTGCAAACTGTTTCAGTAAAATATCCAATTGCTGATTTATCTGAAAAACATTCAAGTGTAAATACTGTGGCTGAATTGGAAATGTTAGCACCTCTACTGAAAGTTAATAAAGTAGCCGTTACACACAATACATTTCTAACAAATTTATTTTATCACAATCCCATCACACCTGACCAAAATAATAATAATAATAATAATAATAAGATATATGCAATGTATTCTAGGATCAATTCTACAATTTACACAACAAAAATTACCACACAGAAAATGGCCAAGGGTGAACACAAATACATATTCAATAAAATGTACACTTTCTAGTAATATAAATAAGGACAGATGACATGGAGGCAATACACTGGACCCAAATAAGAATTACATGGTTAATGAATAAAGCAGGATCCTAAAATTCACCCACATCCACCCTCTTATCACGAAATCTGTTTCTGGCCTTGGTGCGAGCCTTGAATGCAGCAGCATTGTAGAAGTGCTAAAGGGAGGAGAGGAGAAAAATGAAATGAACTGTATATAATTAAAAGTTCTCAAAACCAGATTACACTAAAGTATTGTGGTAGGTTCTGCCTTACCCTCTCCAATCTGGAACTCTTCATAGCTTTCAGAGCAGCAGAATCAATCAGCAGAGCTGGTCCCAGTCCAAACACATCCCTAATGAACTCATTTGCCTAGGAAAAGTTCAAAGTATTAGAAAATGTCAGTGTTTTCCCAGTCATCTAGGTCAAATGGCAAGAGAAGAATTTCTTAATACTGAAACTGATTCACTGTGACTCATGACAAACTGCCCTTAACCCATTACTAGAGAATAGATCTGTCAAACTGCAGGTCACATTACTTCCTCACAAGAGATGGAATTCAAGTTAACCTCACGGAAGCAATGAAATACAAGATACATTGTTCTGGGTAAATAAAACGAACCTGAAGCTTTAGTTCCCTCATGTTCCTGTTTTGATGTCATTCTTGCACTACCCAGATGGCATGTAATGCATCATCTACAGCTTGCCTTTAAACATGCATATTTTCAAAGCCTTTAATAAAAAATTAAAAAGACTTCTCTTTAGCAAGAGCCCAATCACTATATACGAATACTACACAAAGCTAAAAGGAGGACACGGTTCACATTCTCAATTCACCCATTGAAGAGAGCACTGCCTGCCGGTGTTAAGATTCATTTAACAGGTTGAATGTGACAGAGCTAGGAGAAATTTCAAGTCTCACAGAATAAGCTGTTACTATAGAAACAATAAGACATTAATAATTTGCTTTTGCTGTTTTCCTGGCAGTGAGCAATGCTGTCAAAACAGTTATTAAAAATAAATACATCAACATCTTGACAATTGCCAATGAACGTATAATTGTCAAAATTTGTATGCCAGGAGTCACCCCCCCCACACACACACTTTAAGATTAAGGTTGAGAAAGTAGTAAAACATCAAAAGCAGCACAAGATCTAAAGCATTCAAGCAGGGATTTGGCTTTTAAATACAAAGTCTCATACTATTTGAACAGTGAATTTTGGGACAACCATTCCTGACCATATTTCATACCTGCAGGTGGTAGTTCATGCCAGAGCCCACAAACTCTCGAAAAGCATCGTATGTCCTCTTCCTCACCCAGCTGTCAATGACCATGCGCTCTGTACCGAACCGGATCGTCTCAGTCTCGAACTCTCCATCCTGCGCTCATACAGAGGAGCACTATTAAGCCATCATTTCTCATTAGCTGCACAACTGCCTCCATAAAGCATCCTCTGCACCATTTGCTCACCTGCACTGCTTTTAGCACATCCCTGAAGACAGACCTCTGCTTCCTCTTGTCATTCTTGGCACGGTGTTTATTGCAGTCTGTGGCCAGAGCGCTCAGTTTGCCACACAACTGCTCCCAGTCGTCGCAGTCAAATTCCTGGACGGTTTTATAGGTTAGCCAATTAAAAAACATTACTACCATCTCACGGCATGTTGCCTTTAAAGAGTAATCAAATCGAAACTCACTGCATCAACATCTCTAGCGAGCTCATACAGCAGCGCGATGGTCTCTCCGGCCGCAATGCGCATGTTGACATCCTCGCTCTCCAGGAGTCGTGGCAGCTTGGCCAGATGTCTAAAACAGAACATCGAACATCGTCAGAGCACCAAAAGCCTTTCGCGGGACTGAAGTGCAGCACAATGGCAGAGCAACTTCCTCTTTTACCATAACTCAACTTCTCAAAGCCATTTTACCTTTTAAAAATAAGCAATTGCTAAATGCTTAGAGCATGTCAGATATGTACTTGTGGATGATTGCTGTGATATGGCTGCCACTGCAGATTGTCAGCAGCAAAGCCCAGGAGAGCAGTGCATTGGTGTGGAGCTGAACAGTCTGAGGGTTCAGGGTGGGTCTGCTGCCATCTTCGCGTACATAAGAGCGGGTGAAAAGGCTCTCAAAACACTCCATGGTGGCATAAATGTCCTGAAGGGAAGAGGAGGAAAAGGGGGGGGGGGGGGGGGGGGGATTAAAAAAAACGC
>JAQMYG010000004.1:11201183-11214434 GCA_030014215.1 Clariallabes teugelsi
GGGGGGATTAATAAAAACGCATGGACATTAACTTTAGTCATAAAGCTAAAATGCTGAGTAAGCAAGCTAGAGGGGTAATCTTTGGGCTCGTATAGGAGAGTTGTATCCTTTTAAACAATCCTGCACAATCGATTAGTTCAAGTCACGATCATGACTTGATCATGAATTCACTCAGCTGCAATACTGATCAGTTTCTTTCAAGTTTAACATGAAATCCTACAGCAGAGAATCATCTTTAGTTTAACGTTTGTATTTTATTTGAAACTCATTTCAAACTTTATCTAGTCAACACCAGTCTGCTTTCTGCTGATTTGTAAAGATAAAATATTAGCTTGTTTTGTAAGCATTTTGCAAATTGAAATTGGTCATTTTAGCAGACGTTAAAAGCGACAGCGTGGCTACAGCATAATTTTAATGTCTAACCCATTAGTGATCAGTTCTCGGATGAGTGATTATATTTTTTTTAAATGGAGGATTACTATTTGAGGTCAATTCCACCGATTCTGAACAGAAGAAAAGGACGTTTTGAATTGGGCATGGGGAGAGTAATTGCAGCCTTTGCTGTCGAGTCGTCTAAACATTTTCAAACGCTGCTGTTAGTCACTGGCTTGTATTTTAAAAGAAAAAAATAAAAGCACCATGTGGTCACTATTCAGACCAGAGAGGATTTTAAGACACCATACACCAACAAAAGCCTGCAAGAGAGCTTCCCTTTTCTTACCAAATGTCTCCAGCTACAAGCCTAGACTTTCAAGCTGCCTGCAGCTAAATAATTTACATAGATGTAACTGGAATGCACAAAGAATCTGCTGAAGAAGCCAAACTGGTTCATGCACAGAATGTTAGCATTGCTAAACTAGAGTACAGCTCGTATTTAAGTACTTATTTTGATCTGCTTTCATACTTAAAACCACTAGCTGACATCTGAATTATACAACCTGAAGGTGGTCAAGTAATCCAGTAGCGATATCAGTTGGGAAAGTAAACGTTTTGAGGTTTTCCATTTCAGTTAAATCGGCCATGACCAGTGACCGGCTGATCAGCCTCAATGCTCGATTCTGTGCTACCAAAATTAACATGCATGGACTTCTGTTTGGCACAACAGAAAAGTGGCCACCCTTTATAATATGAGATCATGAGTACAAATCAAGACTAGGGAGCAGACCGGCCATGCTTTCGGGAGAGGGTGACATACTTGTACTATTATTTCAGTTGTGCTTTACAGTGCCCCCTAACTGTATGTGAGCAATAATAAATATACTGCCTAGTGTCACACCTTGTACAAGGCATGTGATAAGACAACTAAAGATAAGGTGATTGCTATTGTCCCTCCCTTAACCAGGAGCACTTTAAATGAGAGTCCTGTAACCTTTAGTTACTTAATATACCATGTTTTATCGTAAAGATCCAGTTGAATTTCCCATTAAAGAAAACTTGTACCAATGTGACAAGACATCATGACAGCGTTTAAATCTTACCAAGATATCATCTTCTGCTACCAGTGTGCAGAGGCCCAGACTCGTCGCACACTGCACAGAGCAAAAAAAAATAAAAAATCGTTACAAAAAAAAAGTCAAGCAATAGAAATGGCAGTTAGCAGATTAGAGATCTGATCTGCTACTTACAGCCTGTCTGGCCTGGATGTTTGCTGATCCATCAGTCAGGATGGTCTTAAATATAGGTTTGAGGGTCTTTAACACCTCCTCACTCTCGATTCCTGAACCCAACTGAATGCACAGGAGACACGCCAGCGAGGCGGCTGCACGCTGCTCCTCTCCTTTACCTAAGCACAAGAAAGGCAAACAAATTCAGGTCCACTGCCAGAACTTGCCTATGCAAGATCTGCTTCAAAACGTCTGGTTTCAAACCTTTTTTTAAGCAGCGTTCAATGCTGTCTGTGATGGTCATCCTCCTCTCCAAAATAAATTCATGCAGGATTTTGGTTGCCATGGCAGTCTTCAATCCATCGAGGGCACCTTGCCTGGTTTTAGCACTGGAAGAAAAACTAATGGTATTCAGAGCACTGAATCAATGCACCATTGAGACACGCAAGGAGGAAGAATAAACCGTCTTTTACCACAAAAATAAATAGAATGTTGGACCAAGAAGTGTGACAAACCTTTTATCAACTGTGGAATCAATGTAAACCTTCAGCTTGAACTCAAAATCATCTTGAGCTGCAACCTCAGCATCTCCCCCTGCCAATGCGGGAAGAAAAAAAAAAAGAAAGAAAATTCACAATTCTTTCATTCATTTTATCCTGGTAACAGAGAGCATCATAGTAATATCAGCTGCACAGAGACTCAACACCCAGGTCTTTATTCCCAAACCCACCTTCATCTGCCACACTCGTGGCGTCACTGAAGCTACTGCAATGGCTGAGCGTCTCGACAGAAGCGTCCTCATCGCTGAAAGGCTGCACAGCTCTATGCTGTCCCCCTGGGACACCTGCAAAATGAACCAAGTTCCCACAGCGGTTAAAAAAATAATATTAAAAAAAAAAAAAAGAAAAAAAAAAACTATGACCACATGATCAGTAACAAGTGATAAGGCTGATATACTGTTCTGTTCAAAAGCAGAGTTGGAGACGGGGGAAAAAGTGGCACTAGATTGGTCAGGTCAAGGGCACCATGACCGGTGTCAAACAGACTGTAGATAAGTTATTTTTTTTTTTTTTCCACTGCAATAACACACTAGTGTGTGAAAGAAAACCAGACAGCGGTTAAGGAAAATAAAAGCGTTCACATGTAATAACAGTTCAACGTTAGTGAAGGAACAGATGGTGGTTTAGAGAATAGCAGCTTCTAAGTTTGATCCTGAGCTCGGGTTACTCTGTGTGGAGTTTATGGAGTTTCCACTGGGTTCACTGGTTCCCATTATAGTCCCAGTAACAAACCAGGAGCTTGACTGGTTATGCTGAATATTGCAAGGTGTTCTGTAACCAATATAATCTGGACCAGGATAAAAATCAACCAGTTAATGAAAAATAAGTGAACGAACAGGGTAAGACCAGGACGAGGGCTCTAACACAGAGAGAGAGAGAGAGAGAGAGCTCTACAGGGGCCTGGCTTCCGGGAACACACTGGACTACGCGGGCTGAAAGCTAATCAGGCCAACACGTTGCTAGCTAATGTGTTCTTCACCTAAATAACCGAGTGAAAGGGGGTTATGCGTCGAGTTTGACGGTATACAAGATAAACATAGCGACCTACAACGAGAGCAAAATAACGTACATCATATTAACATGTTTTTTTTTGTTTGTGTGTGTGTTTTTACCTCGTAGCCAGGGGCGTATTAGCAAGCAAGTTAGCAACCCATGTCTATATAATCTGCCTTTTTTTATTTCGACGTAACATTTTTTTTGCAAAAATTCTCAATTTATCAACATCCAAAATATTCACAAATCATTTTTAAACGAAATCACGTACAATTCTTTTGTTTAACCCTTAAGAGCTAATAAATTGCCAACATGTCACCGAGATGCTGCGAGTCACATGGGTGTTGTAGTTCTATTGAACCTGCCGAAAGAAAAGTTTGAACAGTTATGGCGCCGCAAAAGAACTACAAACCCCATGAACAGACGCGACGTTCAGGCACCACGCCAAAAAACAACCGGTCAATTCCAGACACTCCGAGTTCGCTTACCCTTGCTGTTCCTCTTCTTGGACTTGGGCATTGTTCTTGTATAAATACACTAAATGTTTAACCTAAAATCACCCAATACACGACCAGTTTTTACTATAACGTCTTCGAAACTGACAGTCTTCCAATGGCACCGTGAACAGTAAAGAATTCAAAGCGATTCCGATGAAAGCCTGTGAACGAGAGCGATACATTTTCCCTGTAAAACTAGGGCTGCGTGACAACAGCGCCGGGAAATCCTTTTATACTGCTGACGCGTCACAGGGACGCGTTTCACGTGGCCTCGGATACCCGTCTGACCAATCAGGTGCAGACTGAAGTGGCCCTAGACACTCCTGCTCTAAAGTGATTGGACAGGCGCTGAGCACTCCGGCTGTTGTCAGGGCTACGGCCAAATAAAAATAAAGTTTTCAGGGCATTAATAAGAGTAACAGTCAAATTACAATAACAATTAGTTAGTCAAATACACTTAATTTTATGAATGTAGAAATGATGTACTTGTTATAAAGCACCTCATTCACCACATTGTCTATACATATGTGTATCCTGTATACATGGTCTTGGGGGCCCAGAGCCTATCCCAGGAAACTTAGGGCATGGGTACTCCCTAGGCAGGGTGCCAATCCATCGCAGGGCACACACACAAACTCACACACTACAGGCAATTTGGGAACGCCAGTTAATCTAATCTGCATTCCTTTGGACTGAGAGAGGAAACCGGAGTACCCAGAGGACAGGGTGCCAATCCATCGCAGGGCACACACATTCACACACTCATTCACACACTATGGGCAATTTGGGAACACCAGTTAGCCTAACCTGCATGTCTTTTGACTGTGGAAGGAAACCTGGAAGAAACCCACCAAGAACGGGGAGAACATGCAAACTTGCCTGGCCAGGAATCGAACCCGGACCCTGAAGTTGTAAGGTGACAGTTAACAACTAGGCCATTGTATCGCCTGTTATAAGCACCTAATAATTTCAAATGATGAATGAAACACAAAAATCTATAACTAAATAAAGCTAAATACTTTAATTTAAGTAAGGAGGCAGTGTGGACCCTTAGCGCGAGAAAAAAAAAAAACATTTGTCAAGAGCTGCAGGTTAAAGGCCTAATGTGAAGTATGCTTGAAGTAATGCTTGTTGCTGGTGTCCAATGACGGAGATCCCAATTCACAACTCTTTGACCCATATCATTTTAAACAGCAAATACCAATCATGTAAAATAATATTTCACAAATGTTCATACACCATTCAGACAAAGGATTTTTTTATTTTTATTTGTGCTTGTACCAAGAACAGAGACTTAAACGTTATATTTATTCTCTCACTCTCACACACACTCTGTACCGCTTATTCTGTACAGGATCTTAGGGGACTAGAGGCAGTAGGTGGGGTACACCCTGAACAAGCACGCACACACTACAGGCAATTTGTAAATGCCAATTAGCCTACTGTGCATGTCTTTAGATTGTGGGAGGGAACCAAATTACCAGGGAAACCCACCAAGCACAGGGAGAACAGACCCGACACAGGACTCAAATCTTTAACACTAGAGCTGCGAGGCCACAGAGTTCACCTCTTCTACACCATGCCACCTTAAGTTATATCTACTTAAATTCAATGAAAATTACAGTATAATAAATGATGTTGCTGACTTTTTTTATGTAACTTTTACTCAACTTTTACTTTCAGGGCTGACAAAGAGAACAGAGGAAATACAGAATAATAGATGTACAGTTTACATTAATTATTATATAAATCAAATACACTTGAAAAATTAAATTAAGGTCAAAGTTTGATAATGTAGACTAAAAATAGATGAGATAATACATACTGTATATACTGTATATATAGTACTATTAGCATCCGATTGAATTAAAAATGCTTTCTGGGTGAAAAAGATTAGAACATACATCTTTGTTACATATTATGTACAGTATGTGCAATTGTTGTTTTAATGTAGCTTTTTGTAAGATGTTTGTTTAGCATCTTTGTACGGAGTCATGTTGTAACAGTTAGAGGTAAGGCTGTAATGTAAAGTTTACAGACAAAGGAGAGTCAGGACGGATGGCTTATCACCTAAGTGATAATAGGAACTAACCTGCTTCAATGGCTACAGTCATGTGTAATAATTTTGTGCCCCCTCTTTTAATTCTAAGCTTTATTGTGTGTAAAAACATAATATGTAGCTTTTTTCCCCACTGTGCCATTATTTATTTATTAACAATGAAGCCAAAAAGAAAGAAAAAAAATCATTTGAGCAATACTAAGTATACCCCAAATCAGTAGCTTGCAGATCCACTTTTAGCAGCAATATCTTGAACTTTGGGCATTCGCTTATGCACAGCTCTCTTAAGGTCCCACCACAGGCATTTCAGTTGGGTTAAAGTCTAGACTTTGACTAGGCCATTCCAAAACCTGATTCTTTTATTTTTTAAGCCACTCTGATGTAGATTTACTGGTATCCTTCGGGACACTGTCCGGCTGCATGACTGAATTTCGAGCAGGTTTTAGCTGTCAGACAGATGGCCTCACATTTACCTCTAAATTACCCTGATATACAGAGAAGTTCATGGTTGACTCAAAGACTACAAGGTTCTGCGGCTGCAAAACCAAGCAAGCAAGACCGTAGGTAAGAGGTGTTTCTGCTGAAATGCTGTTTCTAAATGCTGTTACTAAACATGGAGCTGGCCTCTTAAATCCTGTGCAATTAGTAAGGGGTACATAGTACTGCCCACATGTTTTTCTTTTTGCCTTTGTTTTTGTTACTTAAATAATTGCACAGTAAAAAAGTTACGAACCCGATACCAAAAAAGTTGGGACACTGTACAAATTGTGAATAAAAACAGAATGCAATGATGTGGAAGTTTCAAATTTCAATATTTTATTCAGAATACAACATAGATGACATATCAAATGTTGAAATTGAGACATTTTGAAATGTCATGCCAAATATTGGCTCATTTTGGATTTCATGAGAGCTACACATTCCAAAAAAGTTGGGACATGTAGCAATAAGAGGCCAGAAAATTACATGTACATATAAGAATCAGCTGGAAGACCAATTTGCAACTTATTAGGTCAATTGGCAACATGATTGGGTACAAAAAGAGCCTCTCAGAGTGGCAGTGTCTTTCAGAAGTCAAGATGGGCAGAGGATCACCAATTCCCCCAACGTTGCGGCGAAAAATATTGGCGCAATATCAGAAAGGAGTTTCTCAGAGAAAAATTGCAAAGAGTTTTAAGTTATCATCATGTACAGTGTAAAATATCATCCAAAGATTCAGAAAATCTGGAACAATTTCTGTGCGTAAGGGTCAAGGCCGGAAGACTATACTGGATGCCCGTGATCTTCGGGTCCTTAGACGGCACTGCATCACATACAGGAATGCTACTGTAAATGAAATCACAACATGGGATCAGGAATACTTTCAGAAAACATTGTCGGTGAACACAATCCACTGTGCCATACGCCGTTGCCGGCTAAAACTCTATAGGTCGAAAAAGAAGCCACATCTAAACATGATCCAGAAGCGCAAGCGTTTTCTCTGGGCCAAGGCTCATTTAAAATGGACTGTGGCAAAGTGGAAAACTGTTCTGTGGTCAGACGAATCAAAATTTGAAGTTCTTTTTGGGAAACTGGGATGCCATGTCATCCAGACTAAAGGATAAAGGATTGACTAGAGGAAAAGGACAACCCAAGTTGTCATCAGCGTTCAGTTCAGAAGCCTGCATCTCTGATGGTATGGGGTTACCTGAGTGCGTGTTGCATGGGCAGCTTACACATCTGGAAAGGCACCATCAATGCTGAAAGGCAACTTTCTATCCAAGTTATAGGACAACATATGCTCCCATCCAGACATCGTCTCTTTCAGGGAAGACCTTGGATCACAATGCCAGACCACATACGGCATCAATTACAACATCATGGCTGTGTAGGAGAAGGATCTGGGTACTGAAATGGCCGGCCTGCAGTCCAGATCTTTCACCCATAGAAAACATTTGACGCATCATAAAGAGGAAGATGCGACAAAGAAGACCTAAGACAGCTGGACAACTAGAAGCCTGTATTAGACATGAATGGGACAACATTCCTATTCCTAAACTTGAGCAACTTGTCTCCTCAGTCCCCAGACGTTTGCAGACTGTTATAAAAAGAAGAGGGGATTCCACGCAGTGGTAAACTTGGCCTTGTCTCAACTTTTTTGACATGTGTTGATGCCATGAAATTTACAATCAACTTATTTTTCCCTTAAAATGATACATTTTCTCAGTATAAACATTTGATATGTCATCTTTGTTGCATTCTGAATAAAATATTGAAACTTCCACATCATTGCATTCTGTTTTTATTAACAATTTGTACAGTGTCCCAACTTTTTTGGAATTGGGTTTGTATATATTTAGTTCATCTGAAGTTGTATTTGCCTGATACCAACACATACATTTTTATTATGTATTATATTTTTATTATTTGAATTAAAAGAGGGGCCACTAATATTTACACACGACTGTATAGTGACTGCAAGCGGATAGATACAGTAAATCTTGTTGCTGATGGCAAACGATTGTAGTATAAGAGAAATTAAATACTTTGTGCTCTTCTGTTATTTGAAGAAAAATATAATTTTTCTATACAAACATGTATTCTTTACTTTTAATGAATTAAATGTCTGAATGAACTACAAATTTATGTCAAAATGAGTCAATATAGGCACAGAGACACTATAGGCATCCTCAGTTTATTTTCCTGATATTGCTGGCACTGTTAGACTTCCATTAGGGGTGAAATATACAGTACCCATAGTGGTTCCCAGAAACCAAGCAGCACTTAGCATTTCTTGCCAGGCAAAAGCAGGTGTCTTTGTCTATGAAAGGTCACCTGTATTAAGGTAACCTGTAACCGATTCTACATGTTTGATTGTTTTCTAACAGGATTTACGGGTGAATACAGAATTGCAGTCGCCTTATATGTTGACTTTGTGTTAACCTGTTGTGTGTGTGTTAATTCAGATGACTTGCCTTGATGGATTTATTGGCATAGGTGGTATTTGAGCAGAAAAAAAGACTGCTGGAGTCACTTTGAAAGACGCATTTCATTTAGTTACACAGTAAAAACGATGCTGGATTGGTACATGAATCATGAATAGAGTCTTGAAAATTGGTAACGGAATTAAATCATAATGGGAAAATGTTTAATAGAAACCAATTAGATGATTTCCATTAGCAAGTTAAAAATTATTTCTGATGATTTTATTATGTGACCTAATTTCTTCCTAAACCATTTCTCAGGCAATGTGGCATGCTCTGGTAATGCTTTGGCAGCGCTAGTTGCTTTTTTTTGTTGTTGTTTTTTGCTAAGGGGCATTGATTATGTTGGGGCACTGAGCTGTGACGTTATTGCCACAATAATGGAAACAGAAGCTGAAAAAGGTTTATATTTATGCATTAAATTAATAGGCCCTATGACCAACATCAGTGTGGTAACATCAGATAATACCTTAGACTAATTAATCTTGCATAGTTTGATGTTAGTCTTTCATCTTTTATTTGATATACAGTTTCATTTGCAGTTGCCTCACTCACTATACACTTGTAAATCACAGCTCCAGTTCAGGGTACCAGGGTGTTTGACCGCATGGCTGCACTGAGAATTTGTTTTGATGGGCTCAAGAGAAGTTTGCACTCGACTCAGACAGCTTAGTGTCGAGGCACGGCTCCTGACAGCAAATAAGGATGAGAGAATTTAAGCTGCTTTTATGAAAGCTTGTCACCTTTGTGCTGTACACAGATAACTGTGCAATGAAAAAGGAACATTAGGTATTTTCCATTTAGTAATAACTCTGGTCTGTAGTCTATTATACGCCAGTTGCAAAAACAAGCTTCTGGTAATCTGTTGCATTATTAATTATGACCAACATTTATTTTATTTTTTTTACATTTTGTGCATTGAATAATGTCTATTTGCGGTATGTGGATTTGATTAGTGTTTCAGTAATTGTATGTCACAAGTTAATTCACATATGTTTTATGTTGTGGGCAGTTAAAAATTAGGGCAAATGCAAGCACTCTAGGTTTATAGGTTGCAGTTTACTAAATTGAGCACACAGCATTAAATATTTATTAGATGTAATTTTAAGTGAGAGTAAAAGAACACTAGGGGGAGCCCTTCTTTTAAAATACTCTCCATTAGCATAAGGTCCCAGTTATGGAAATTCATGCTGATGGGTGACATTGATGAATAATTTATAAAAGACAACAGTGCTCGTTGCTGGAATATATGAAAGGTTTCCTTAGACATTCTGCAATCATTCAGATTTAATATAAGTTAAGCTGTATTATGGTAGTTTTGGATTTTTATGCCCATTTGTCAAAAGAGATTTATGATTTATGAATTAGGAGTAGCCATACAGAGTGACTTTGGCTATCTACAGGCCTGCACTGGTGCATTTTCTCAATCACTGGGATCAAAAGGAAGTTTTGAGGTAAGAGTGGTCTCTTATACAATAGACAGACCTACCAGCACCTAAGCAGGCTGTGTGAAGCACAGGATGAGTTTTACAGGAAAGTGTGAACAGTTCCTTTGTGGTTGCGCTCTGTTTGCCGGTCACGTCCCTCTAACAGAGAGTAGCCTTTGCCAGGCTCTTGCTGTGTGAATGCAGATGACACACGAAGAAAACAGGTTGTGAAAAAGTTCAGCCTCTGAAAATGTGAGCTGTGCTATGTTCAATAATTCATATGACATGACCTGAGGCTACTCACCATGTGGCACAGCGTGATATACAAACATTAAAAGGAAGTGGGTGCTGATGGAAGCCACAGCAATTTTCCGAAGCTTTAGATTAAATAAAATACACATTTTTAATTTAAAACATATTACATAATGATAGAAATCTGGTTTAAGCACTCAATATAACAGTACAACATAGAAATGAGCTATGTGTAAAAGTTTTCTTTCACATGAGAACACTCTGCCTAAGCAACTATTGCAAAAAGTTAGATTCTGATATGGAACCATTTTTGAGCAGAAGCACACTTTTCTAAAAATTGTACTACATATGTTTAGCCTGAAGTGTCCATGATGTTAATTCCCTATCCATATTGGGGATATAAAGTCAGATGGCTCCTAGTCCAGGCTGTGCTTTTCTTTGATGCCTGGTGTACATTGGTTTATGGCTGAAAAAAAAGAATGTGCCACTGCCAATAGCAACCATGTACTCATTAGTCCACTTTCTCCATGTGTTAACCTCCAGCTCTCAGCAATGCTGTGTGTTGCGGTATCAGCTACTCGCACATTTTCTCACTGGATGTAGAGGTAAATATTACATTGAACACTGCTGGAAGATAGCGAGTGAGAAAAGAAGCTCTTGTAGAATCTAACCTTCATGACTTACCTTTAACAAATTCATGTACTTATCAATGATCAACATGCGATATGATGAATGTATTCATTGAAATTTCTTAATTAATGACACCTCTGATCCTTTTTTAATCAATAGTGTGCCATGGAAATAAGCATTTCATTCACTGCATTCATCTTCAGAGGATAAACTCTGGAGTTAGATGTGCTAAATCTGACTTTGACACAGTCACCTGATGACCCAGATAAAAATTGTATTTGGGCATGGAGGTGGCATAGATGGATCCAGATGGCACAGAGGTAACATCCTGCCTGGTCTACAGCTTGATATACTACTACTGCATGTGAGGCCATGCACACTACATGCACTAGACTGAATATTTCTTTCTGGTAACAAAAGCAGTATAATTATAAACTGTTCTGACCTGATACCTATAGGCAAGATTTTCCATCTCACTAACTATAATAAAAATAATAAAACATCTCAAGAAGAGACGGCTAATCTCAGTATTATCCATCCTAAACAGACATTTGTTATCTGTAAAACTACTGAGTTCATCAGAGGGACAACCCATGTTAGATGTTTTAGAGATAAAGTCAGAGAGGCCAGATTGAGGTGGTTTGGACATGTTCAGAGGAGAGATTGTGAATCTATCGGTAGAAGGATGCTGAGGTTGGAACTGCCAGGCAGGAGGTCTAGAGGAAGACCAAAGAGGAGATTTATGGATGCAGTGAGAGAGAGGACATGAAGTTAGTTGGTGTGAGAGAAGAGGATGCAAAGGATAGAGTTAGATGGAGGCAGATTATTCGCTGTGGCGACCCCTGAAAGGGAACAGCCGAAAGACGAAGAAGAAGATTTATGTCTGTTTTTCTGGGCATGTGGGTAGGATTGTAATGACAAAGCAGCAATGTATTATATTTTATCCAATAGTAAACCTAAAATTTAAAAAGTCTGTCTCTTCTTCTTATCATGAATGAACAGAGGGGGGTGTAGTTTCACTACAGCATACTTTTTCCTTTTACTTGAGTAGATTTGTAAAGAAAAAACGCTACTCTTACTTTGCTACATTTGGCTACACTTGACTCCTTACTTTCCTTACCATTTATTCTACACATAGAGATACCAGGGAATGCAGGCGGTGGATCTACCACGTGACTGTGTTTCCACCAATCAGACGTAGCAAAAATAATCACATGACTCCGTTCCATCAATCAGCCGCAATAACGATAACCACATGTAGTCACATCCTCAGCCGTGGTAGAAACATGACGCGGTTAGTTTAGCTGTTTTATTCAATGTTGCAATGTCACCATATATAATTAGCAAATAAGCTAGAGGCTAAAAAATATAAGTTTCTTACATTTGTTCTGCTGGACACAGTTTATGGTAAAGTGAGACCTCTTGTACACATTCTAATGGTATTTTCTATCTGCTGAGTCATTTGGAGGGCAACTGAATATACAGCAGAGGTGGGTAGAGTAGCCAAAAAATTTACTCAAGTAAGAGTAGCTGTACTTCAAAATAATATTACTCAAGCAGAAGTAAAAAGTAGTCATCCAAAATATTACTCAAGAAAAAGGGTAAAAAAATAAATAAAATAAAATTATATAGTATAATTATAATAATTATATATGCCAACATGCTACATTCAGTGAAACAGCTAAACTTACTGCGACATGTTTCTTCAGGTGAGAAGTCGAGTTTGTGTCAAGTGTGTTTGTGTGTGTCTGTTTTATCAGATAGAGAAGACACCACAGTATAAAGCTATTCTTTTGCAAGCGAAACATCCTTTGTATATAATGCCATGGATGGCGGTTGAAAATCCCCCCCAATGCCGCCTGATTACATGTGGTTATTGTTATTGCGGCTGATTGGTCAAGCGGAGTCATGTGATTATTGTTGCTGTGTCTGATTGGTGAAACAGTCATGCGGTAGATCTACCGGCTGCATGTGTAGAATAAATAGTAGTGATGGGAAGTTTGAATCATTTTAGTGACTCGGTTCTTTGAATCTCGTTCATCAAAATGAACGAATCATTTTTAGAGTCATTTAGTTTAATTCGTTCTTTTGATCAGAAATAAAATAAAATGTTGCATTTTCAATAAAAAAAAAAGACCTCTAATACGTCTACATACACAAATTTTGGCTATAGTTCCAGTAATGAAAATATTACAATGCAGCTAAGGAAATATTATAATAAACAGAATGAGTAGCTCATCTCTTATATCTTCTAGTCCGAGTCGTT
>JAQMYG010000004.1:11224288-11243313 GCA_030014215.1 Clariallabes teugelsi
AAGTGGCTAGTTGTTACCCGCCACAGCCGAATTTTACCCGCATTTGGCGGGTGGGCGGGTGCCAATGTCAAGCCCTGCCTTTTACCTACATAGTACAGTACACAATAAGAATGTTAGTAGAGAGCCAAAGCCATCGTGCCACCTGCAGAGGCCACAAGACAATAATATGCTCCTCTTTCTCACATGTCTGCTCTACTTACTGCGCCTCTACATCATCTGTCCCCCACTGAGAGCTCAGCTGAACGTCTGTGTCTTTGCCTGCTCGCATCGGGCAGTTTCCATGCTCAGCTCTTTACTTTTTTCTTTTTTTCTTTTTGTAAAGCTGACATAAAATGGCCTGCACGTGCTGTCCTTTTCATAGCCATTGTCTTGCATTTTCTTGCGCTTGTTTGCAGAATGCCACACTAGCAATGAGCCAAAAAGATCCTACAGAGCTTTTGGGAGATACAGCTGTTTCATGTTTATATGTATAAGAGGCAGGCTAGAAATAGAAAACAACGGCACTGATTGTGTACGGAGACTGAACACCTGGTCCATTCATCCAGCTCTGATTTCATAGACACTAGACTTCCATTCTCTGCCTTTATTCCTGCCGGAGAAAGAGTAAAGCAGCTAACATGTCTGTAGGGCTTCCCTTAAGCCCATAAAGCACTATTTTGTTTTCCTGCATGCATTGATTTTATGTTTCACATTCACACAGTCCCTGAGGAGCAGCCTTCCTTGCTGCAGCTGTTTATGAGCGTGTGTGGTTGTGTGTATGGCTGTATATATACATAAAAAAAAAGATCTTGACCAAACTTAATGTGCCTTCATCATGCGGTTTATAATCAAATGAAACACATGAATGAATAAATTACTTGTTCATAATTCTATACATTTATGAGGTCATTTTCTTTTAATAATTAAAGACTATATTAACCCAATAATATATTTCATGCTTTCTAAACTAAGCATGTTTCTGTGAAATGGCCTTCGTTGTTAGCAGCGTACTATCCATTACCCAAATGCAACATGAGCAGATTTTTCTGTGTAAAAGCAGGAAACACTGATTCTAAATAATCCAAGAATACAGAAGTGGGAAATCTTGTGCAATGTTCGCTATCTCTGGAATGTACTGTGCGTGTTAAAAGTGTTGTTCAAGTTAATTAACAGGCAATGTGACTTCTGGACAAACCCAAAAACAGGCATGTGTTTGCTACGCAAGAAGAATCAGAAGAACCAGGTTGTGAGTGGAACCAAAGGCTTTGGACTGATCTTGGGCCAACATCTGAGAAAAGAATTACAATTGAGCAGAATCAGTGGAGTCTACACTACTGAGTGGATTAATCCTGATGAAAACAGCCTACATTAATCCCACAACCAGTGCGACCTTCCTACTAGGTTTAAAAGTTGTAGACTTTGGTCCTTATCTAAAAACCAGACACAGCGTTTCAGGCTGATCCAGGCACAGGGCCTGGAAAAAACAATGAGATCTGTGATCTGTGTTCATGCAGAGGAACGTGGCAATTTTCCACTCAGGGAAGCAGATGGAATAACGTGTTCACCAAAAAAAGCACAACAGGACATGTCAGGAGAAGGAAACAAATGAAACAAGACACATGCACACACACACACACACACACGCACACGCTGACTCACAGACTTGCCGACTTGTCAGGCTCGTCTGTATTACAGAGCAGACATCAATGCTAAAGGTGAGACCCTCAGCTACTGCACGTTTCTACTTATTTTCCCATCATTATTGTGGATCAACTAAATAAATTGAATAACCATAAGACATTTAGATCGTATAAAAAAAACAGGTTCTTTCCTATCACATGACAGCCACTACTTTGTGAGGGTCAACACATGATCAAGGCTAAAAGTAGATTTCATTTCTTGCTGGTTCTATGTAGTGAAGAAAATAAAGAAGGTGGTTGACAGTTCTGTAAATAAGTTTCTTTATGTCTCCACTTATTGCTGTTGGCTGCTCCTATCGAGGGGTCATCACGGCAGATCATCCGATCCACATACAACTTGGCACGCCGGATGCTCTTCCTGATGCAGCCCTCCCATTTTATCGGGCGTGTGACCGGCACTACATCCAGCTGGAGTTGGATTTAAGCACTGGGTGGGTATTGAACCCTCTGCATGGCAGGCGCAAAACCTCCAATGTCCATATATGGCCAATATATGGTTCCACTTATTATGCTTTAGAATTGCCTCACCTAGCTAACTTCTCTGGGAAGAAAAAAAAACAATCCCTAACTGTTCTGAGGGTTAAATCCCAAATAGTGTAAAATGGAAGCTAGTATGCTATATTGGGTGTAGAATTCCTCCATCTAGTGACAAAGTACTGCACCTGTACCAGTACCTTGTCCAGGGGTTAGAGAGGGATTTGGGATTCAGACCTGTGTTGGAAGCTAGTTAGCATGGTAGCTCACGTTAGCTGAGACCAAAGAGGTGAGTGTTAGTGATGGGTCGTTCATGAACGATTTGTTCTTTTTGAACGAGTCTTTAACTTGACTCAGAAGAAGGAGTAGTCTCGGAGACTACAAATCATCGCAAAACCTCCGTAGATTATGTACAGGAAACAGAATTGAATGGTTCTCAACAAATCTTCAAGTCCGAGTCGTTCGTTCTTTTGTCATGTGACTCCCATAAACACTATGCAGTGCAATAGATTCAAAAGAATGAACGACTCGGACTAGAAGATATGTGAGGTGAGCTGCTCATTCCGTATATAATATGTCCTTAGTTGCTTTGTAATATGTTCATTACTGGAACTATAGCCAAAATTTGTATATGTAGACGTGCTGGGGGTCTGTTTATTGAAAATGTAACATTGACTCAACTAAATGACTCAAAAAATGTTTTTTCCACATTTTGTTATGTTTTAAAATGTATTCATCTTAAAATGTATTTAAACCTTTTTTCCCCTTACCATTCAACACACAATACTCCACGATGACAAAGTAAAAACTTGTTGGTAATGTATTAAAAAATAAAGACTTAAATATCCCATTTACATAAGAATTCAGACCCTTTGTCATGACACTTGCAATTGAGCTTTGATACATCCTACTCCTAGCAGTTGACCTTGAGATGCTTCTACACCTTGACTGGAGTCCACCTGCGCCCAAATAAGATTAATAATCTTTGGACATAATTAGGAAAGGCACACACCTGTCTATATAAGGTCTCATAGTTGATTGTTCATGTTAGAGTGAAAACACATCAATGAGGTCGAGAGAATTACCTGTAGATCTATGAGACCGGATTGTGTCAAGAAAGATCTGGGGAAGGAAACAAGAAACTTTCTGGAGCATTTAAAGCATCCAATAGCACAGTAGCCTCCATCATTTTCCAATGGAAGAGATTTGGAACAACCAAAAGTCTTTCCAGATCTGGCCGCTCAACTAAACTATGGGTCACTATAAACAAGATCCCTAGTTGCCTTGTGGAGATAAGAGAGACTTACAGGAGGAAAACCATTATTGATGCAGATAAAATAAAGAGCTATCCTAAATGAAAACCTTCTCCAGAGTGCTCAGGATCTCATGCTGGGTGAAGGTTTACAACAAGAACATGATCCAAAGCATAACACTAAGAAAACACATGAGTGACTTTAGAACAACTCCGTGAATGTCCTGGAGCGGCACAGACTCTGGCTGTGCACTGAAAATGGCTATGCATTGACCCTCCACATTCAGCCTGGTTGAGCTTGAATGGTTCTGCCAAGAAGAATCGAAGAAACTTGAAATGGAAGAAAAAAAGAATGTGTGCCAAGCATCACAAGCATACTACCTATGTTGCTGTTGTTTTTTTGGCTGCTCCCCATAAGGGGTCGCCACAGCGGACCATCCAATCCGCACACAAGCTTGGCACAGGTTTTACGCCGGGTGCCATTCCTGACGCAACCCTCCCATCTGGGCTTTGGCTGTGAATTGAACCTGGGCCTTGTGAATGGCATGTGAGAAGCCACTACCACTACCACTGAGCCACAAATAAGCAGTATACTTATGCAAATTGGATATTTCAGTCTTTATTTTTTAATAAATCAACAAAAAAACTATAAACACTTGTTTTTAGTACTGTGTACCACCACTGACACGGTATTGTGCCGTTCTGGCCTACATCCACCCATGCACGTGATCGCTTCAGGACAGCAGAAGGAAGGCAGCACATCTTTCACATTATAGAGATGATGCTTGAGATTTAGGTTAATGTGACTCTGACTGACTATGTGTATTCCTGCCTTGACCCCAGAGTTCCTTTGGATCCAACATGACCTTAACTGAGATAAAGCAGCTACTGCAGATGATAGCCCACTGAATCATTCTGGAAAGCTTTTTTTTGTCTGAGATCGATGTCCAGAGAGAGGTAGCCATTGTAGGTAAAGGGCAAGAACGGCAGTCTGGTCCACCCCAAAGTGTCTTATCTCTCTGACAGATGAGCTCAAAGTCTTCTCTGCAAAAGGCAGAAGCCTCCCTACATAGCTCACATTATGCCAGCTTTTATATATACATACATGCATCTACAGTAGCACTTTCTGAGTGTGTTTGTGTCTGTGTGCAAGCATGTGTGTGCTTCTGGTCTGGTCCAAATTAGAACAAAACATGCAAACCCTCAGTGAAATCAGCAGCTAGCAGCAACTTACTGTACAACACCACTCAGAATATAGGGCTTCATCGTGCGTCTTTTAATAAAACACCACATGTGCTGTCTGTGCAATTAGAACTGTGAGCCTGTACTTAGTTATTATTGGTGGTCATCGCTGTCTTACATTCCCACATGTGCGTTAGAAAAGCTTTAAAGACGTGCTTGCCGGTTTGTTTTGCTCGTGAGCTCAGTAGCTCTGATGGCTATATCTAGGTTTGGTGACCTGCACCCACTAATCAGCGCTTGAAGGCTGCTCAGCGATTTTATAATGGCAGCCTTGCGAGACTGCTGGCTTTGTTAATGACTGACATTGAAGAATGACTCAGTTGTTTTTAGAAGTGTGTCAGGAACAAAACAGCTCAGACTATATGTAACTTATACGTATATAACAATTTATAAGAAATCAACAGGCAAATTATTGAGGCATTTAATCTAGGACCATGGGTTTAATCTAGAATTCTAGCCTCCTCATTTTACCTTTTCTCATTTTAGACAAGGTGTTAAGTAGAATATAATTCAGATGGCTGAAACGAAGAAATTCTAAAAATATTATTAGATTCTCAACAGGATAAAATATGCTATGTTAAAATATGTAAGTTGAACTAAAATAAATAAAGGTACAGTAGGTTTACTCATTACCCTTTACTCAATGGTTAACTCGTATACACTCGTCGTGTATACAGGGAGTCTGGAGCCTATCCCAGGATGGGGCCAACGCTATGGGCAACTTGTGTTGGGAACACTAATGTCTTCCCAATGTTCTAGAGGAAACTCACCAAGAATGGGGAGAGCCTGCAAACTCCATGCGCACAGATCCAAGGCGGGAATCGAACCCTTGACCCTGGAGGTGCAAGGCGACAATGCTAACCACTAAGCCACCATGTCTGTTAAACTCACTAAATAGCATTAGATACATTTAAAAATGTGAATGTAAAACATGTGAAAGCTATACAAGGCCATTTTTTTGAGTGTAGTAAAAGAACTGGAAAAAAAAAAGAAAAAGTAAAAAAAAATTATAAAGAAAGAATAGGATGGTTCCAGTGTTATGAATGTATGGAACCCATAAAGGGAACTGAAAGGGAAAAAAATACAAGAAAACAACATACAGGTACTGTATGATATTCTGGTGAGCACCAGGAACTTTCAGGTGCTCACTTTCTGTTACCCCATTTAGGGGCTCTGTAATGGATGTGACATTCAGACTCATATTGTTAAACAAAATACCTCAGAGCATGGACAAGTTTAGCATCAATGATTAATTTGCATCATCAATTTTTTTCAAAAATAAACTGGTGTTATGGATGTGACATTTTCAGGTTATGGATGTGACGTGTCTGAAACAGTCCTCTACAAACTACATGCTTGAAGTAATTTAAAATAGTAATAATAATAACTTTTTGGTCCATTCCATTCACTTTCTTTTCCTCTCTTTTGTTTCATTTAGTGTACAAGTGAAAGTTTAGTCAATATTAGCAGATGTAGTCGTCCAGTATTTTGGGCATATCAGTGTGATTTTGCAAGAACCCTATGAATTGTGCTTCTACTTCTTTTCCCATGGAAATGTTGGCCTTTGCATGGAAATGCCCAATACTTTAGTAATGTGGTGTTGTACTTGGAGTATCACTCCTTATCCAGCCGGTCCAAGTGTCTTATTTAGAAGTGTCAAAAGCAAAGGTCTATTCCTCACTTTCGGTTGGAGTGTCTTCTGACTAACTGGTTCTTGATTAAGTCTACAGGGAGCATACGAGCTTCATAAAGTATAAAAGATTGTATGAGTGCTGCTGATGCAAGAAAAATAATCAGCAATATCTTTACAAACCCAAGGTTGAATATTTACCAATAACAGCATACTTAATCCCATTTCCTCTCTAATTAGTTACTACCCTCTTCCACCTTTATTAGATCACAGTAGCCTATGATTAGTGTGATGTCACCATTTGTATGTCCAAATGATTTTCATACATCTTATACCTCAGCACCTTACAAATACCAACTGTTTAATTCGTTAAAAGAACAATATTTTTTCAGTTTACAGTCATAGTTTTTCTACATGTTCAAATGCACTACCAGTCAAATGTTTGGGCACACCATTTGAATTCAGCTGTATTTCCTAATTTTTATTTCTTTCTACATTGTAAAACAATGCTGAAGGCATCCAGATGTGTCTGCTACTTCCTGTATGTTCTGTAAAGCCTTCATAACGGCTCTAATCTGAGGTGCTGTTTGTTAATTGCTGATTTCTGAGGCTGGTGACTCTAAATGAACTTCTCCTCTACAGCAGAGATAAGTTTTGCTCTTCTTTTCCTGGGAAAACAATGAGAGACAGTGTCATCATGATGCTTTTGCAAATGCACGTGACAATACTGTTCTTGTAAGAACTATTCCAGAACAGCTGACCTTCATCTCTTAAAATAACAGCTTACTGTTGCTCTTGTTGTGGTTACGTAATGACCTAATGTCATATGCGTTATTTCATAATTTTGAAATCTCCAGTATTGTTCTTGAATTTCGAAAAATAAAGACATACTTCTGTCCAAACCTTTGACTCGTACTGTACATTATAGCTTCTCTCAATATTTATTCCCTCATCAGCTTGTCTTTTGCCCTCTCTTGAGTTTAGTAAGAAATCTTCAGCTTATCCTGTTTACAAGAAACTGAAAAGATGTTCTGCAGACTCTCCCACCGAAGAAAACATACAGAGAATTTGAAAGCCGTGAGACTGGAGACTCCTTCTTTAAATATTTGATACATCTCATTATTAAAAAAATATTCACCAAAATTCATGACTAAACATTTTTCATTTGCAAATAACAACCCATTTATAATCTGTTTATGATTAGATTTATATGACATGTGTTTCATCCATCCGAGTCTCTTTGAATGAACCGCTAAGCAGAAATTGCCGTTTGTTAGCAAGAAACCACAAAGCCCTCCACCCTGAAGACTTTCCTGTTTCATAAAAAACAGACATAAAAAAAAAAGCTCATGTCACAATCTGAGTGTTACAAAGTGCTGACATCAAAGACTTGAAGCAAGATAAAATTGCAAAATAAACATCTTTCAAAGTAGTCGTCACCATATCATGAATTAGACATGTTTATTGACTCTTGTCACATGGCACGTCAAGCGTTCAAGTGCCTGTGTAAGCTACTTGCTATGGAAATAATAACATGGTCTACTGTACATGAAACACTACCAGGGCTGCTGTTGTAGAAAATTAATCACTGCTTTGTGACCACTCAGATTTAGCTCGTTGCTATTAAAGGCCACAAAGCATGTTTTTAAGAATTACATCACAAAAACAAGAAACTGATTACGTACAGTACTTAGAAATATTTGTTCTAAGGAAAAAAAAGATGAATGGATACGCACATTAAATATGGTTCTAGCTCATCGTCTAGACCGAGTCCTAGCAGGGTTTCGGGTCAGCGTTTGCAGTGTGGGTGTGTGTGGGTGGTTGCTGCTGTGTAGTAGGTGGGTGAACACTGTCTGTGTTTTCTGCTCCACAACAGAATCTGTGATTTCATGCTGTTCAAAAGGATGCGCAAGGGTACAAGATGATGAAATGTCTCTGGTTTTAGATGACAAATTTCCTTATAGAATACAAATATCATTATCATTTCACTAGTGAATGATGTTGTCGTTACAGTGAAGTTTACAAAATTCAATAAAAATTAACGACGATATCGAAATGGAAATCTTATAACTGTATGATGCGGAGTTTCAAATATTCATAAGCATGTCGTTGGTTATTGTAGGAGCTCAGTAGCATTCTCCACCCCCACTGTCTCAGAGATAAAGATCTGATTGGAAAGAGGGCTGGAGCGTGCTTCTCTATGAGGAATCTTGCTACGCTCCAGTTCTACACCGCATGTGGGAGTCAGGGTTAGACGCTACTACTGAGATCGAGTACTCCTCCACACACTCTCTCTCTCTCTCTCTCTCCCTCTCACACACACACACATACACACACAGAGAACATTTCTTATAGATCAAAATGTATGCCTGAAATACCAATGCAGCATTTATTAAATATGTAGAAAAAAAAAGAAAAAAAAAACTTTTAAACCTGAGCAGAGATTAAAATTTTTTTTTTTTTAAATTCAGTTTAATGTCTTTTCTTTTTAATGATACATGGAAAGGCTCAGCACTAAAAAAGAAGAATTATTCACATTTGCTGTACTGTACAACTTACAGACCCATACTTTTTTGTTCCAAGGCCTGCTCTGTGCTGTTTTTTTTCCACATGTTCCGAAGATGTAGTCAAATATCTTCCTCATGGGTTTTACCTTTATGTACCTGCATGTGTGATTTATGTGAGAACAAATCAAAGAGAGAAGACGAGCACAACAGGACCATTTGTTCCCGATGCTGTGATTGTACTGGAGATGAGCAATAACATTACTGAGTCTTTTGAGAATAAGATGGCTTGGATTTTATTGTGAAGTTTCATATAATGTGCTGCGCTGGCAAGGTTTTTTTTCCCCTCTAAAAAAAAAAGTGCTGTATTGTGTTTTAAATCGGAAGGCAAATGGAAACCATTTAACCTCTTTCTGTATTTTAACGCTCCTTTAGTCTATTCACTAATTCTAAACATCCATCCAGGTGCAGATGGTTGGATTTAGTCTCCATTTATTGGACAATCAATAGTTGCTGGAAACCTACAGCAGATCGAGTATGCCGTGATTATTGGCTGCTTTATTACCTCCCTTAATAGATCCGACTCCCATCCTGTCGAGCACTATTGACCAGGTTTGTAATATCTGTAGCTTCATTTAAAGGCTGGTGCACAGGGCAAACTGCTACTAGTGCATTTCTATGTGTATTTAGTATGCAGGGTTGGTTGTGGACTGCCTCACAGCCCTCTGTGGATTCCTAACACACTGCTCTGGTTTTCAGTAATGAAAGAAAAAGTGGATTAATAGATTAACATTTAAGAACTGCTACAATATTATAACAAGAAAGATGATTATCCGATTGCCTTCATTTCTTTTTCCGTCCTAACAGTATGCTGTGGGGTGTGCAGGTGGGGTTTATAGATTTGTGGAAGGAAAATGAGAACGTGAACGTATGACACATTATGATTTCATTGAAACAGTCATGAGATCGCTGTTGTTAGGGCAATTGTTAAATATGTATTTTAAACACAGAAACAAGCTAATGATCGACATAGCCAAGTCGCTTATATTAAATAATGCAAAGGAATATTGACAGCGGATTTGAGGCAGAGCTGTGTGGAATATCAACATTATTTTCAGATGTGTTGTTAAATTCTTTCTCACTCACTTATTCATTCTGTATGCCTCTTATCTTGTACAGGGTCGCAGGAAGTCTGGAGCCTATCCTAGGGCACTCAGGGCACAAGGTGCTGTACAACCTGGATGGGGTGCTAATCTATTGTATGGCACATACACACACACACACACACACACACACACACTCACACACACACACACACACACACACTCAAATACATCAATCTGCATCTCTGTGCGAGGAAACTGGCACAGGGAGAACATGCAAGCTCTATGTACACAGACCCGAGGTGGAAATCAAACCCTCGACCCTAGAGGTGTCCCCTGCCACTACTACGCCACTGTGCCACCCTCTTGTTGTTAAATTACAAAAAAAAATTGAATGACCCTTTGCTTGCTAAATAAATACTTATGGATGCCACCATATTGAGAAACATCAATACTCTGTCACAACACTTTTACAAAAATGTAAATGGCAAAAGAGAGAGTTGTTCATATACTACTACTACTATTAATCATCACATCATCTACACCATTTTATCCTGTTTACAGGGTCGTGGGGGGCCTGGAGCACATCTCAGGAGACTTAGGGCACAAAGCAGGGTTCACCCTGAACAGGGTGCCAATCCATTGCAGGGCACACACACATACATACACATACTCATTCATACACGATGGGCACTTTGGGAATGCCAGTTAGCCTAATCTGCATGTTTTCGGACTGTGGGAGGAAACCGGAGTACCCAGAGGAAACCCACCAAGCACGGGGAGAACATGCAAACTCCATGCACACAGAGGTGGGTATTGAACCTGAATCAAACCCAGACCCTAGAGGTTCATGGCAACAGTATTAACCACTAAGCCAACGTGCCGCCCACTAATAATAATAATAATAATAGTAATAGCAACAGGTTCCCAAGGACACTATACAGATACATAACGGGTCACTGAACCATGCAGTATTTGTAATAATACAAGCAACAATAAAAGACATTCTAATTTAAAATGTAAACAAAGATAAAATGAAAGAATCATATAGAAAGTAAAATAGAAGGAAAGGATAATAAACATAATAAATGAATGCATGAGGGCACAAAATAGGTGATTGAGTAGGTGCAAAAGGAAAAAAAAAGGTGTGTTTTAAGTTAAATTATGGAAGGGTGGTGCAGAGGAAGAAAGATTTGGGCAGTAACACTAAAATCCAGATCCAGATGTAGATCAGATGATGTGAGAAGGTGTGATGCTAAGTACTGTAAAATAAAGCTAGATAAATAGTGGAGGGTGAGACCGCAGAACTGATTCATACTGTACTATATACAGACGTAACCAGCAAACCAGCATAGCTTTTTGTATTAAGTGTTAAAGTGTGGGGGTGATGAGTTCTGCGGTGTCTGTTGTGAGGACGAATCCTAGCAGCTGAGTTCTACACATACTGCGAGCTGTTCAACTGGAGTTCTTAAAGAGCAGCAACAGAAATATAGGCATGGATGAATATTCTGACGAATCTGAATAAATGTGGAATAAATCTGGAAATGTTTTTGAAGTCAATAAAAGCTTTTGTGATTATGTTAGTTATGAGTGATTAATATGTCAGGGTGGCGTCACCAAGGCCTCTAACCTGAGTCGAGATATTTGGTGGTGCTTTGTTTTATTCATTTCAATTCAGTTAAATTTTATTTGTGTAGTACATTTAGCAATATACATTGTTGCAAAGCAGCTTTACAGAAATACAGAAATGTGGATATAACATAGTATAGAAAAAAGTATAAGTTATAACATTGTCTAAGTTTGTCCCTGGTTAGCAAGCCAGGGGTGACAGTAGCAAGGAAAATCTCCATAAGATTAATGCTGAGGATGCGACTGCTTTGTCACAGTTAAGCCTCAAAAACATTCAGAAATTTAGGATCTTATTGTTTACATCTTCTTGTAAACTCATGGACACGTCTCGTTTTTTCCCCTCAGTTTTTAATACCCTCAGACGTGTTTGTACATTATTTTAAAAAATCTCTGTATTCTATAATTTAACGACACTTAACATAGCCAGCAAGCAAACTGGAATATATCAGCACTGCATTACAGGAAGATTTATATTGTTTAAATACAATTAATGTGGGAATCACATGGAATTTAGGTCTAATCTTCTCATAAACACTAAAAAACCGTTTAAAAACTTACTGCATTGTCTGCTGTTTGCTGCCTGTTTAGTCCTGAAAACTAAGTGTGTCTGTGATTCAGCATATCCCTGCAGAACCGGTTATTCTTAATACGCAATTTCACATGGATCACCTTATAAGAGCTATAAATAGCTGCTCCCTAAACAGCCTCTTGTTTTTTTTCTTCCTTAAACTTAATATGAAAAAATGCAGCTTGAAAGCTTAAAGAGCAAAGCTTTATGTCCAGAAGACTTATTGTTCTTGAAAGTGCTGGCACTGGAGACTCCTTCCATAAATCTTTAATAAATGTCTTCTTACAGAAAACTTTACCATGTCAATGGTTATAAATTTTATTTTGTTAAATTAACAATCTTGTAATCTGTGTATTATAAATACTTACAAATGTAGATGTGTCTTTATAATATTATTACTAGGGCTTAAATATATTATAGCACATGCTCTTTTGCAGTGCTTTGTTATGACTTTCTCCTCCATTTGCCCTGTCTTTATTCTTCCGTGATGTGTGAGGTCGTATTCCCAAAGCTGCTCAGACAGCATGCCTGCTCATGCACGTAGGGCATTTGATCGAGGTTGCTCTGACATAATTCAGACTGTGTGTTTGGTTCTTTGTTTATATCGGATTAAATTGCTTTGAAACAAACATGCAAATCTGTCAACAAAAACTGAAATGAAGCAAAGCATCATTTCATGGACGAAGAAAATATGGAAATTCACTATTGTAATGAGCATGACCTGAATATTGTTCACTCCACAGCCAGCATACACAATGAGACGAGACGCTGTTATTGAGTGTGAAAAGTATTATGAGCACCCATTACTTATTTTCTGTTACTTAGTTGCTTATTCAATAGATGACCATATTTATTGTGCATATGATGTGGCTAACACTGGCTTATAATGCATAGGAAGACCAGAATATGAATTGCTGTGTGAATCTTTTATCTTATATTAGACAGTGTCTCATAGAATATGTATCATTCACTTCTGTTCATTTGAATATTTTCTGTAGATAGAAGTTTTTTTTAATTTTTATTTAATGACGACAGTTTAACAGTTTTACATACATAATGCATTAACTTCTCTATGACCATGCTTTTGTTTGAAAATAATTACCGGTAATGGTAATCAGTTAGAGGTGGAGATTCCCTCTGTTAAAAATTCTAAAGTTACAAACAAACAAATCAGGAACAGGAACTATTATAATAACTTTCGTGATTAGGGAAAGTGGAACCAAATATACCTCAACAATAAAAGTGAGACAAATGCAAGAGAAATGAAAACCCCACCTTAAATAAAGGAACAAAACTCAGTCACAGTGCTTGGACCCTCAAGGCTAATCTACCGTTTGGAGCAGGTGGGACACAGTATAAAAAATAAAGAAGAAAAAGAAAAACTTAGGGCAGGAGGACTGATCGGTCTCTTCTCCAGCCTCTTTTCTGTTCATTCTTCTTATTTCCAACTGCCTTTTAGCTGAGCCCTCAAGGAAAGTGTTTCAGAATGATTGATGCTGGGTCTGACAGTTCTGCTGCTTCTTTCATAACAGACAATATGAGTCAAACCATGTGCCGTTTATTTCAAAGTATGATACGAAAAACATATCTTTTTATGCCCAAACTGTCCCAGAAAAAAAGTATATATAAAATGATAAACAGTATATTTTTAGAAAGGAATTTCCACACTAAATTGTGGGTTAATGAAAGATTGCAGTTACAGTGTTGCAAAATTTAGTATACCATTCTTTTAAGTTTTACAGAATGTTGAACAGTTTCTGTAATTGAAGGTTTCAGCAAAACCTTAAGTTTATCAACACTAAAGTTTCAATAATCAATTTTCTCTCCGCGATCTATAGGGTCTAAGTCTAAGCTGTGTGAAATATTTTTTTCTTCAAAGCTTTTTGGCCTTGGCTAAACAATATATTTTTAAAAAGTCATTTGCACAATAAATTATCGCTTAATGAAACATTACAGTTAATATTTAAGTCGTGGCACTGGGACCTTTAACTATATTTATCATTTTGTGTCCCAGGTGTTCAAATTAAGCAATATCACCTGAGAGGAAGTGCTGTTGTACTGAATATCAGCATGGCTTTGATATGATCACAGGCAAAGGGTACAGTATTTAGCACAAACTGGAGGGCAATACTGCTTAATTATATCATCCTTTCAAGTTTCACACAACTTCTTGGCAATGTTGGGCATGGGATAAATAAACCACTTTCTTTAATAGAAGGTTTTAACTTTCAGTTCATCCACACTAGAGTTTCAATAATGTGCTAAATTCTTCTGCATGATCCGTAGGGTTTAAGTCAGGGTCTATGTGAAGAATTTTTTCCCAACGCTTCTTTGCTTTTGGATCTTTATACTGTTGAAAAAAAAATCCACTTCTGATATTTCTTCTCCGATTGCTACAAGTTTACACCCAAAAAGCATCTACTCACAACTAATTCATGATGCCATACGTGAAAGCGAGTTCACCACCAGCACTGCAGGTAAAACAGCTCCAGCCACCTCTGCACTTTATAATAGCCTCAGTGCAGGTTGCTTTCAATTCTTCTTCTGTCTTTCTTCACATCAGTACTCTAACATCAGCTCCATCCAAGTTACATTATGATTGATTTGTTAATATGACAGTTCTTTAGATTCTCTTGTCTTTCTGTTTTGCAAATTTCACCCCTGCTTTCTTATTCTTGAAGCCAATAAACGTTTAACGCTGCATTGCTCTCCATGCTCAATTATCCTGTTTTAAATTGTTTCTCCTCTAGTTGTACCTTTTTTTCTCCTTGATGACTGAAGCAATTCTTACTTTTGTTTCCTGTGTGTATATATATATGTCATTTGTGTGATTACTTTTAAACGGCTGGTTCCGAGGTAAATTATAGTGGATTAGTAATGAATTATCTTCAATTCATCTATTTATAGTTTAATTGGGACAACAAGAATAAGCTCTGTTTAGCAAATCTCTCTTTTTTTTTTTGTCTAATTCTGAACATTATGTCTATGTCTCACTCATTCCCTATAAAGCTGATCTTGTATAGGGTTGCAGGAGCCTTTTCTGGGAGCACAAGGTGGAGTACATCTTGGATGGGGAACCAGTTCATCACAGGACACTCAGCACACTCACACACTATTTGGAAATGCTAGTTTGCCTAATCTGCATATCTTTGGATTTTAGGAGGAAACCAGAGTACCTAGAGAAACTCACCAGCAGGCGAAAAGTAACCTCCATGCACGCCCCTGATGCTGGGATTCGAACCATTGACTCTGGAGGTGCAAGGCCACAGTGCTAACCAATACAGCACCATGCCACCAACTGTATATCTTTATAAAGTAAATAAATAAATAAATAAATGAATTAATACATAACTACATTTGTTTATTATGAAATATTTGTAAGTGTGGTTTAAGCCTGGCTTTTAAAGTTACTGTATGTTCCCTAGCATGAGTGACACTAAACTATATGAATGTATAATGTTGTTTTACTCCATAATAGATTTATTGATCAAGTCATTCAGTTACAGATCCAGGAGATTCAGTATGTAGTCTAATAAACTGACTTGTTGTACATTTATAGAACATTTGCTAGTTCCATATTTGTGACCATTTTTTTCATTAGTAACTGAATTATAAACTGTAATACAGCATGTATTACTTGTCACTTTGGCTAGTTGCTAACATTGACACCTTTAATAATAATGTTGTGCTTCTTCTACTATATAAAACTGTAAAATGGGCGGTAACTCAGAGGAAAAGGGAGGCCTGTCAAAAAGAAGTGCAAATATTTTACCCTGCTTAACACTAACTGGCTAAAAATGAAATCTATATCGATTGCCTTAAGCCAAGTTAATACATGCAAAACACTGCAACATATGCCTAGCAAAAACTCTATGCTTCATGATAATGCTTAATGATGCAATTTGTTTGCACTACCTCAATACAGCTCTGTGTTCTGGTCGGCATTACCAGTGTATTGTACTGTTTCTTACTGTTTGCACATTTGCATAAGTGCACTTTATGTTGTCTTTTTGTCCAGGTCTTAGCTAGTTTTGTTAATTTATGTGTTATGTAGCACCATGGTCTTGGAGGAATGTTGTTTCGTTTCACTGTTTACTGAATCATATATGGTTGAAATTACAATAATTGCCTACTTGATTTGACTTGACTTGATGAAGAAACCACTTTACAAGCTGAAAACTACTAAACAACTGAAAACTTCAATCTAAACACAAAATGTCCACATTTATGGTCAAGAAGGATGCAACTGAGGAGAATGAAATTGTTCTGGCTAAATCAATCTTTGTATTCCACAGTCTACTGGCATGGTTAGCACTGTCACCTTGCACCTCCACGTCCCCTCGATCCTGTATACATAAATTCTACATTGTAGATTTGTACATTTATCCTACAGTAAATGTGAAATTTTTCAAATTTACATCTCTTTCAGTGCAATTTTTCCTATTGCAGTAAAATCATTCTATCTTTCTGTCTTTTTATCCTATCCTATCTTTCTTTTTTAGGTATAAGCATTTCACTGCACTGTGCATGGTCGTGTATGTGACAAATCACATTTGAATTAGAATCTACTGTACAGCTTCTCGAGGCTTTGAAGCGGTCGTTGCACTACAGCTCCCAGAGTGCAGCGCGGTTGCAGCCTCTACGCTTCGGTGCGAACGCTCGCGCGCTCGCGCTCCTGTATACTTGGTCGCTCGTGCACTCTGAACAATGAGTGCGTGCGGAGCGCGAGCAGCCCGGAGAATGTGAACGTGTGATTTTGTGTGTGTGTTTTTTTTAGCACCGATGTTCAGCGCAGTGCGTTTCTCCTCGTCTGGTCTTTCAATGGGCGAAGAACCGTGAACATGTGGACACCGACGGAACACGAGAAATTCGGCGTGGGTAAGTTTTGCGCGTGATTTTCACACAAGTATAAAGTGCGCGTGAGCCCGCGGCTGAACCGGAGAGGAGCGAGTTTGGTGACCGTGTGCAGCTATTTCAGCTGGAAAACCGGCCAAACACACAGCCGCCGCGGGCTTTTATCACAGTTAGGGCTGTTTAAAGCTTCACTCGGAGTGTTACGTTTATTTTCTAAAAGATATTTGGGTCGTTTGAGAAGTGTTCGGAGGACGTTTTGTTTTTTGTTTGTGGGTGTATTGAATAGCAGCTCGCGATTAAATCCGTTGTTAATGGTAACGATTTTTCCGTTTGAAAGCTACTAAATACGTTATTCTGGTAAAAAACGCCGTTTTACACCAGCTTTAACTGCCAGACAGAGAAACCCGAGCATTGTTAGAGCAGAGCAGCATCCTGGAGCTGAAGTGCTTCAGTCTGTACACTGAACCAAACCAGTGGGAGGAAAACACACACACACACACTTGTCTTACTGTCCTTGTAAGGACCTTCCATTGACTTTAATGCTGTGCCTGGGTTGATTAAAAATATCCATCCTCTTGCTATTTGATGAGAAACACACCTATGCCTTAATTGTTATTACAGTGTTATGTGTGTGTGTGTGTGTGTGTGTGTGTGTGTGTGTATTCTGTATATATTGATGTGGGGGTGGCAAAATGTTTGGAGATGTAACCAACCTAATTCTGGTATTTAGAAACAGTATATCAACAAATCAGGACATTGGTGGCTTCTTTCTCGTCTGCCATGCTGAAGGCTCGGGTTCAATTCCCACCTAAAGCTCAAAGCCCAGCCGGGGATACAATGAAAAGGTTGCACCAGGAAGGGCATAAAATCTGTGCCAAGTTGTGTTTGGATCCGATGATCCGCTGTGGCGACCCCCTCGACGGGAGCAGCTGAAATACCAACAACATACAGTAAACATCAACAAATCAAAGAAAGGGTTAACCTCAGTAAGGTTTAAAAAAACAAACAAACAAAGCAGTTGTCTTCACAGGGATCGAACAGATGCTCTTTCGAGGTCAGAAATGTCAGATATTCGTGCACTTGTTAGGACATTTGGTCTTCCACAAGATATAAAAGCATGTCCACACACATGCCAGACAAACAAACAAACAAAAAAAAGCTTTCCAGCTAGATAGGCTGATGCTTGTGTGTCAAATGGTCACATCTGTCTCTCTGGCTTATTGATTCATTAATTGATTGATTGGTTTGTTCATTTGTGCATGCATGAGTGAAGAGTTGCTCTTCTTTCACTCTCAGGGAAAAAAAAAAATCCAAATTATACTACCTCTCGTCTCTGATGTGGTGCCATCCTTTAGTACCTGTCTTTTACCTGAAAATGTGACCTCGAGGACAAAAAAAATTAATTGAAGGTTCACTGCTTGTATCATCCAAGGAAAACGGTACGGCGTACAGCTGATGTCCTGTTGGTGATGACACGCGAGCCAAAGGAATATGTACTGTACGCTTTGGCACCTTTTTACTTCTAAGAGTGTGCGTTCTGTTTCCTCAAGAGCTAATTTCCTGACAAGAAAATCTTTGTTTAATTTTTTTCCTCTTGTTATATTTGATAGATTGTAGATTTATGGAGTGTGGGGATTTGGCCAGGGTAAGCAGCAATGCTGGCGCAGATGCTGTTTTATAGAAAATCATTTCCTTGATGTTATTTTTATGCCCGTGATAGGAATCTGGCATGTTTTGTGCATGACTAAGTCTGAGCTGAGGCATTTCAGGTTGTTCCTGGTGAACACCAGCTAGGTATTGTTTTCACAGTTGTCTAAACAGTAGCTCCTGTTTCCATGTTCCATCTCTTTTGTAAAGTTTGATTGTATGGATTTAAGGTAGGAGTTACACATTGTGTGCTTTTTAGAAAGCGGGTATAAAATTACAGCTGGTCAGTCCATCATGCATGGGGCAATTTGTTAATAATTTGTGAGTATAAATTGGTTCTCTCAAAATCTGTTTGAAGTTTAACGAGTGTACGAGTACTTGATTATGAAATATTAATCCCAGAAGACTCATGTTATGAGTCATTGTATGTCATTGTGTATATA
>JAQMYG010000004.1:11243413-11273708 GCA_030014215.1 Clariallabes teugelsi
ATATATTATCTGTTATATATATGTATATCTGTTCACTGCATCTACAGTGTATGTGGAAGTGCCGCAGGTGTGAATTTCAACACTGTTACCAGTAATTTGCAAGAAAAGCAGGACATCAGTTACAGTAAAAATTCTGCAAGATTGAAATGAAACTGTGATGTGATTAGGTAGCTTTCCACCCACAGAAAAAAAAAATCATTGCTTTCTGATTCAACATGCCATGCTATTAATGCCCTTAAGCTCAAAATTGGCTGCTACTGTGTTCATACAGTGGAGGTCTGTACAATTTTATATGTATGGTCTCATCTCATGTAAGTGGGACCGGAGTCATAAAGCAGACTCGATCTAGGCTTCAGGTTTCACCAGAGACAGTGATTTAGATATCAGTGTTTAATTTGAGATACTATGGTTTGATGTTCATGTTTGTGAGCAGTGCAAGTGAGCTAACACCTAGCTATTGATAAAATGAATTAGCACAAACATTACCCCATTGATGGGGTCAGATTGCTCTCTCTCTCTCTCAATCAAGATTAAAAGGTGCTTTACTTGGATGCCAAATATGGACATTTGTAGTACCAAAGCTCAGATATAACTTAGAATAACAGGAATAAATAGATAAAAAAGAAAAAAAGTAGTACGAAAAAATAAAATAGAATAGTAGAGTAGAGTAATATATATAAATATAATATATTTATAATAGAGTAATAATAAATAAATATATAAGTATACACATTTAGCTCTGCAGTCAAAGATAAAGTGACACTCTAGAGAACTACTACTAAAAAAATCTCTCTCTCTCTCTGATTGTGTCACTCCCATTCCACACTCCGTTTATCCAAATGTCTAGTTTAGGGATTATTAAAACTCCCTAAGCCATCAAAAAAAAAAATTGAAATCTTCCACCAAAATACACATTAAATTCCGATTGTGATCATTTACAATATACTCTTGTTCTTAAGTTACTGAGATCTGAATGAAAGGCATTAAATTCAAGTTATCAGCTTAATTAGGCAATAAGAATATAACGTTAGATGTAACTAATAGTGTGACTAATATCTGAAACTGTGATGAAAAACGGGTTTGAGGACGACGGATTTAAGGGGAACTGGACTTGCTGCAATTGGATGGCTGAAAATACTCATACACTTCAGTAACGTTTTCCTTTTTCTTCTTCGTCTTCATCGTCACGAGACTGTATGAGATGGAAATAGCCAAGAATAGCGCGAGCATGAGATGTGACCCCTGCACGTCTGTGTCAGAAGCTGATGGTGTTTGTTTGAACGTTTATTACTTGACGTCTGAGCGTTGAAGTAGAAGAAAGTGTCCCTCATTAGGTGCGATATTACAGCCAGTCAAGCATGTTATAGCTCGTCGTAATTTAGCACCACAATCACTCTTTGGGACACATCAGTGATTTTGTGTATCTGTGTGTGTGGTTTTTTTTTTCCCCCCGTTTTCCACAGCTCTTTAAGAATTCAAAAATTCAAATGAACTTTAGTTTCTCTAGGTTGATTCAGTGTTGTGTGAAGCTATGCAAATGTGCCCGAACCAGGGGAAACTCCGGCAGGAAGATGGTTTAAATAAAGTAACCCTGAATATTCATGACATATTCATGATCAGGAGATGTTGGGTCATTTTAAGTGTCCCCCATCAGACCGCTGTCGGTTTCCGTCCCCGCCTCCCGCTGAGGGCAGAGTGAGCCGAGAGGGTTGGCGGCATGTAATTCGGGCTTATTGTGTAAGCAGCCACCCTGCACGATGCCCTGTGGGATTAGCAGGTTGTTTGGCAGTGCTCTGGGCCATTCCTTCATTACACATCACATGCTGTAATGACTAGGGTCCTGAGGTCGGGGGAGGTGGGCCCAAACAAACCCCTCCCCGAGTGTAATTGCCTCTTCATCTGCTGAGCTGAAGCAGATATTTCGAGTTGATGCCATTTCAAGAGTCTATAGTGTGATTCAGTCTCTGCCTGGAGAGCCGCTTTCTCTTCTCATGTCATCCTTTTCGTATGAATAGCGTGACTCACTCACATTCATGCAACACTCGTTGTGTAGTACAAATAGTGCACTGGTTTCATGTTCCATGTGTTTGTGATATTTGATAGGCAGGATGTGTACAAGCTTTTGCAGTTTATCAGTGCATTGTGCCGTTTCCTGGTAAAATCAGGAAATGTTCACATTCCCAGACCCAGATTCTTCTGGACCTTTAATAAATGAGTCGTTACACAAATATGATGTGTTTTGAGTGCCGTTTCAGTGGGTTCAAATTAGAGTCAGCTAAAAGTCACATGTAATTATGAGTATGAGTACTGTGATGATGCACAAATCTGATCTGACCAAAAAATCTGAATTGAGCAATGTGAATGTAACCTTATACATCATGGCACTGCTGTGTAAATCTGTGAACTTACAAAGCATATATATATATATATTTTTTGTTCCTACAACATGTTAGTTCAGAAACAGAAACAGTGTAATAAGTTCCTGATTGTTATTCCAAAGAGTTGAATTGAAAGTCATGTTGACAATCGATTCGTAAATTTACAATTCGTCAAGGCCAAGAGTGGGAGCGTTGATATTCTCACCCATATCAACTCACAAACGCGCCAATGGAATAAGGCACGTGTTTAAACTTAGAAGACTAGGAGAAAAATGCTGAGTCACCAGAGCTGAGCTTCTCATCGCAGGCTTTACAGCCAGACGCGGATCTCATGTTAGCAGATCATGTCACAAAAAACTCATTCTTCAGATTTTTCCTGACAGCGCTGTTGATCTCCATGATAGTGAGTGGTTCTGTGAGACATGGTATTATTAGCTGTTTTTTTGTTGTTGTCAGAAATACGTCAAAAATACAGATTTCAGATGTTATTCTGTTCAGTTTTGAGTGTGAGCTGAATCTTAGTAGTTGATGATTATGTATTAATTCAGCTAGTTTGGTTTAAAGAAAGACTGCTGCATTTTTTAAACCTAATGTCTGCTTACTGTGTCTGTAGTGTATGTGCGGTTACATTAGGACAAGGAAAGGTAGACATGTCGGTATGAGACATTTTTAGCATAATTTAGCATAATTGAAGAAGCAAATCCCCCCCCAAAATGTTTTCACACTCACTATATCTGTGTCATGTTAGAAAATATCATTCTAGCTGTCATCTTGGAAAAATGGTTGTCTGCAATGACCTGTGAGTTGAAGAGATGTTGCTGAGGACCCCAAACTTCTCGCAGCCTACAATCACACGCACACGTGTTGAGCAGTTTGAAAACAGAGATCAGGCTACAATATATGTGTTCGGATTATTGGTGGAATCCCGGAGGAAACCTGTCCCAGCGTGGGAAGAACATGCAGACCCCAGGCACACAGATCGGAGGTGAGATTCTCACCCTCAATGCCGGAGGTGCAAAGTGACGGGGTTAACCGCTGATCTTCCGCACTGTCAGGAAAAAAAAACTGTGTTTTTGGAAATTAATTGAACATCTTTGGAAAATGCTGCTTCATTTAACTTAGCCATTGTTTTTTTTTTTCTTTCCCTTTCCTGAAAAATAACGCGCAGCCACATGTTAAATGGAAAGATGTTGTTGTGGTAGCTGTGTCTCCTATTGCTGTTGTCACTCTGTGTGGCTGGACAGAGGGTAATAATCTGTCACCCGGAGATCAGTATGTCCAAGTGAGAAATCAGGCTCACAGACTAGTGCTGGTACTAAATCAGGACCAAGAGAACGACGGACTCACTCCGAACACAGCAGGGACGTGTTTCATCTCATTTCCTTGCAAACCATTTTGTCGTCCCTGGATTTTCTTTAGAAATCTTAATCCGGATGCAGCGCCCTGACCCTGTGACCCCTTGACCTTTTAAAGCCTAGAGTTAGTAGTTTGGTGGATTAATAATAATGTACGATTGGGTGCAGAGCAGTTTTGTTGTGACTGTCATGTTAATATATAGAGTCTGATGTGAAAAAAAATGTGAAGCTCAGAGACAAGTACTTAAAGCTTTCTGCAAACTCTCAAAGGCGGAGACGTTTTTATTTAATTATATATTGTTGAAAATCCTGACGTTACAGTATCAACCAGTGATGTCAGAGTAGTGAAGACTTTGCTTTTCAGCGTTGTATGTTTTCTTCATGTCATTAATGTAACATTGTGCTGTTTGTACAGCATGCTTAATTTTTTTTTTTTAATCACTGTGATTTCATTGCACTTGGGCAAAGAGACATTAAATTCATTAAATTCAGGCTTCTTTCATTATTTTTTTTAATCTAGCATTATTTTCATGCTGTACCAACCTAGTTTCTAGACTTACTGTTTTTAAAAATTATTTTAAAAAATCCCAAGAGAAGTTAAAATTTAATAAATAAAAATCTGAAATCTAATTTACAAAATGTGAGTAAGTTTATTTAGCTGATTGGTAGATGAAGCAGATTTCATTCTTTCATAAAATAAAATCTATTTATTTTTAGTATGTCAGTTTCATTGGTTTAGGTTAGTCATGTATTTCCGTTTTGGTTGCGCAGTGTGGTGTCTGGTTTTCTTTCTTTCAGCATTTAGTTCAGGCTCTAAGGGTTGCACTCGTGAGTTTTATATTAATTCAAAGTTTTAAACATGAAGAAACGCAGTATCATAGTGTAGAAGCAATGTGAAGCAAACAGCTCATTCTGAAGTTCAGTAAAAGTACTATGATTAATTTTAAATGATTAATATTGAGCAAAAATTGATTGAGCAGATTTTGTCCTGATATTAATAAAAGTCTTATCATTATTGTGTTGTTGTTATTACTCTAGCTATTATTAGCTATATATATTATACTTATTTTACAGGACTGTTTTTTTTTCTTCTGCCAAATGAAAGCAGCTTTCAGGGCTCCGCCGTGCAGCCCTTTCTTTTACATCTGTCCTTCCACTTCTGTGTCCTTTCAGTCTGAGTGTGGGTGAGGGGGAGGAGAAGGCATTCTGTCCCGTCTTTTCCTTCCTCTTATTCTTTCCCCATTCTTTGTCTTCTTTCCTTTGACATTCTTTAAGCAGTGTTTCTGCTTTTTTTTAATTTTTTTATCCTGTCTGAGTTGGTGCAACGCCACAGTTTTATCTTCTCTACATATTACACAGTCATGATATCTAGTAACGCTTACTCCGATTATATTACCAAGTCTGACAGTTTTTATGCATTCCGTGTAGGTGCATGGCAGTCTTGACCCCACGTGGAAGCCCCACCCCCTTCTCCCCCCAAACCTCACAGGATCTCTGCTAGACTAGTGCTTTCCGTCAGGGTAAACGGAGAACGCATCCATCTGCATCCATTATCGTGATGTATAAAGTATCAGTGCATGTTTAACATTGTACAATTAACATCAGTTAGGAGACACTGAGTCAGGTGAACATCCAGGTTATAAATTGTCAGGATTGTCATCTTTTTTTCTTTCTTTTCTTTTTAAACAGTTTTTTGTGCACTACTGCAGAATCACCTTGACATCCACCAGACTGAGGTTTTACTGCCAGTACTCTTTTTCCCCTACTGCACAGCTGATTGCATTAATACGCTCTCCAATACACTCTTTAAACCTAATATTATGGAGATGCTCTGTTTGTCTTTTTTAGATTATTGCAGTTAAATCTTGTATCATGACTTTTTAACCAGGTAGATCAGGAGCAGGGAAAAATCACTGGCCCAATCCTACTCCTGTCTGTTTTCTCTTAGCCACCTGGTTTTATCTCTGTCTCCTTTCTCCCCATTTTCCCAGCACACTCCATTCTTCCTCCTCTGTAATGCGAGGCTCATATGTTGTCCTCCTTCACACAGACAGAAACTGTGTGACGATGATAAAGCCAGACATCCCAGAGCTGCTATATCACAAGCACAGCGTAGGCGTCCTACAGATAAAAGTATCTATCCAGACATGAACACCGAGATCTTTGCACATTACGGTCTCATTCCGCCGACAGAATCTATAATTATCTTAATATCAAGCTGCTTGTTTTTATGCAGCATGTCGAGTTCTGGGCAAACAAAAAACTCGCTGTTCTTCAGCTTTTCCGTAAACAAGGACTAGTGGAATAGTGCTTCTGATCGATGTTTATGACGATGACGACCCTGAGCGTGCTGGCGTGTATAATACCAGGCCCCTTGTTAAGAGCTTCGGCTTGTGCGTGGTGCACAGTCATGCAGCTTCTCACTCATTCAGGATCAGCGAGGATGGGCACGTGTCCAACACGAGGGAGATGGAAGTGTAGACAGGAAGCCTTTTATAATCTTTTGTCTGAATTTCTTTCCAGACACGCACGTCCTTAGATCTCAATAGTTCCCTTCATGGTTTCTTTTGATGGCAGTGAACTCGGAGAAGCTTACCTGTCAGGTGTGCAATTTCAAATTCACTCAGGCTTGCTTGGCTGCTGCTGTCAAGTTCACTGCAGTGAAACGAGCTCGCTGTCAGGAATACTCTCCCTCTCTTTCACACACACATATGATTGCTGTTTTACCAGTTAAGTCTGACGTAAGTGCTCTTTAAAATGGTGTTACATGCAGAGCCCTCTGAATGTGAAGCCCGTCTCTGAACTGACTGAGCAGTGGTGACGTGGGGAATAGCGGGGCTGAATCTTTTTCCAATCTGTGTCCAATTCCTCCCCGTCACTAGAGGGCCCCCACATTAACAGCGCTATCTGCCCCCTCCGCGTGCGTGAGCTCACAGACGCCCCTGATTGGCTGTAGAGCCATGATTAATGTGGGAGCACGAAGTACCTCTCATCCCTCCCCTCTGAGAGAGCTCGGCCAATCAGCTCTCTCGAGACCTCTGGCTGCGCGAGGTTACAGCATCACCCGGGAACCGAACCAGCGATCTCCGGATGATAGGGCGAGCACTTTACCCTTAAAAAAGAGATATAACCCTTTAAATTTGTACACCGATTAATCAAACTTTTTAACTTTATGATCAATTAATGATTATTTTGCTTTTTGTTTGTTTGTTTTGTTTTTGCACTCATAGTTCACTGACAAAGTTTGGATGGTAAATATAAATCACCTGTTATCTGAAGCAAACCCACCAAGCACATGTTTACCACACACACACACACACACACACACACACACACACACACACACAGAACCGAAAGTGGGACTCGAACCCTGAACCCTGGAGTTGCAAGGCTACAATGCTAACCGCTAAAAATTAAAACTGCAGCATGTTTTCTAGCAACTGAAATTACATTTCTAGCAATCAAACTGTACCACAGATATAAAGCCGAAATAAAGCCACTTTTATTAACAAGGATCTCCAAGGATTTTCTTTGCCAGAGACACTGGTTTAGATGACTAATCTGTTATATCATGGGAAACAAAACAAAACAAAATAAAAAACTTAATGGCTGCATGAGCAAACAGGATTGAACATGTTTTTGTTTGAGTCGATGCGGTTGGTCAAACTTTCTGTAGGAGTGGGTGGACTCTGTAAAATAACTGCATAGTGATATAATTTATATTATACCAACGATCCGGAGAAAATTGTGAGCAGTAAAGTGCTCTGGGATTTTGGCCAGACAATTTGTTGGTGGGGAAATAAAAAAAAGATCCTAGTGTGAATTATGAAGTAATGACGCTGCGTGTTGTGTCGCAGGGCTACTGTTTGTATATTTTTATAGAAATGCCGTTTAGATAAATGGTGGTCGTCCTTCATCTTACAGACACACCACGCAGCGCTTTACATTTAGTGAATATTACTTGAGGAATCGTAAAAAGGGGCTGAAAAAAACTCTAAATCAGTAATGATCTCTGTTTTAAAATTATTTCACTAGTATAATTAAATTAAACAACAACTAAAAGTGTGCCTGGGCCTTGAGATAAACATGAGCTTCAGCACGAGAGACTCTGCACACAAAGCATGTTTAGCTGTCTGATTATTCCCAACTTTCTAATAAAACGGGGTGTTAATCCAGCAGCCCTGGAATTGGGTTGTATAATTACCATGCTGTGGTTTTCCTGCTCTATAGCAATGTTGAGTGCTTTTTGTTTTGCGTCTCAGATTTGAGCGTCTCGTTACATTACTGTACAGTCGAGTAGTGGATATAGTTTCCTGGAACAGGTTTGTCCTGTGCTGCTACTTAGCCAAGAGATTTGTCATCACAAAGCAGTGGTAATGCCCGGGCAAAAAGAGGCATGTGTGTCAATTTGGTTTGGGTTCGTTTTTAATTCTGTGCTGTCCGACACCTGTTTCGTCAGACCTTGAGTCCTTTTTTTTTTACCCCGTATTTCCCTTTTCTTCCCCGGGACCCTCAGGGCACGTGTTGACTCTTAAACGAAGCGCCACTCAGCATCAGGAGCTGTAATGCATCTCTTTAATGTGGTCAAACAGCTGTGCATGACTGTCGTGTCCCCACAGGGAGGTCTCTGCTACAGTGAGTTACTGCAGCCAGTTCAGCGTCTAATGTAGTGCAAACTGCTGCACACATAACTACACAGCCACTTGCATTGTGTGCCGCATTCTCAAGATTAAAAATAGCACCGACCCCAATCTAATTTACTCGCCATTCTTTGGACGGACTGACACGGTTCAGGCCGGGGCCATAACACTTGCAGCGAGCTGTCTGCTTCCTTCTGCATTTAGCGAGCCACAAGTTTGCGTCCTCAAGGTCGTCTGAGAATAAAAATAGAGAAACATGAGGTGGTGTAACGTCTTGCTTTGATGGGAAAGCAGTGCAGTGTATATATATCGAACTTCCAAACATGAATCCATTGAATTGAGCCAAAACTAAGCAAACGGACCTAAAGGACGATACGCACAAAGTCTTTTTACATTAGTTATTCATGTAATTGTATAATCATTCGTTCAGCTCAGTGTCTGTAGTCTCCATGCCGAACCGAAAGAAGACGTAGGCGTCACATTGCCTTAGTAACGTGAACAAATCTCAGGATGCGATGTCAACAGCAATGTCCCTGCAGCAAATTTATGCAAAGGGGAACCAGATATAATTTATATTCCAAACAAGATCCGCATCAGTCAGAACCACATATTCATTATAAACACAAAGGGGTTGGACGACGCATAGAACACGCCCGGTTGCTGTATGCAAAGGCAGCTGTGTGTTTTCGAGGTTGGCGAAGAGAAGGCGGTACTTTAAGTCTGTGTAGCCTGGTTAGCATAGTGAGTGGAGAGGCTAAAAATACTGAAGTGCAAATGGGACACTCCGCACCACACACGTGTCCTAGACAACTACACGTTTCTCAGACAGTGGCACTAATAAAAAATTTTTTTTAAGGCTTTGTATATAATTTGAGACTTGCTCGTCTTTTATGACATATCTGCCCTTTAATTCTACGTATAGCTCGTCTGAGAAAAAAAAAAAAAATTTGTGTTGAAGAAAGAGGACTATGTGAGTCCTCCTCTTCGAGTCCTGATCTGTTTGGTCTCTATTGTCTAAAACACTGTCCTCAGTCATGAAGGTGTTCTGCTCAAGGAAGAACTCTTTCATCTGCGTTTATTATGTAACATACAATTTTATTTGAAGTTTGATTGACAGTGGAAGCTTCAGACGTACCTGAACAAGATTCTGTATCTCACATGTTTAGAAATGAATTCTAGAATACATTCTAAACCCTTAGGGCTGTATATTAGGCTTTATTGAAATTCTGAAGCGGAATATAGGAGGAGACGATACCGTTTATATGGATATAGTTTCATGTTTCATCTCTCCTCTCGCCTTCCTACTCATCAACCCAGTGTTCTGACCATTTATGCTGCCTTGTTGAAATATGCAGCGTCATGTTTAAAAGTCAAAGCATTGTGATTTAAAATACGTGTAAAATATTTTCTTAGGACAGCAGAATCACTGCTATAAACTGCCGTTATTATAGGAGTGTGTTCAACTTTTCTGCTGCAATCTCCGCTGTGAAGCTTTCGCAGCTCTACAAATCTTCTGCCCTGAAAGAAAGTGCAGTGCAAGCTTCATTCACCTGCGTTGTGCCTCATGAAAAGAAAACTGCCTAGTGGCGCTGTGACTAAGGTGGTGGCCGACCATTTCGGATGGAAGCCCGAGGCTGTTGATAAGCTTTTTTTCCTTGAATAAAACTTGTAAGAGATGCACATAGTAAGAAATACGTTTGTCTGGTGAAGAACTATCTACCTTTAATACAAGTCTTAACTTCTTTGTCTGAGCAAGTAGGCCTGTTGTTGATTTTGTTTTGTTTTAAATTCCATAATTACTGTATGTTCCACTCTTGATCATGTAATATGTCCATCAATCAGCCATAATGTTAAAACGATCCACGATGGATCCTTGCAGTGGATCCTTTGCTTGATGAGGCGTCCATGGATTGCCCTCATTTGTCCTGTGGATCCCGATGGCCGGATTGAGATCTGATGAGTTTGAAGACCCATGCATGGCAGGCTGTGGTTCACTGGGTGTTCTGGTGCCTTTCTATTGTTGACTTTTTACTCCATTGGCTTTTCTGTGAGATCAGACTGGACCGGCTAGCCTTTGGTCCCTGTGGGGAATCTTATTCAGTTCAGCTGTTAATGGTCACAATGGTATGGGCTGATCAGTGTATATTTCTCAGTTATTTTGTCAGTGTAGCTGAATCTCTGCAATAATATACCGAGGCTAAATAAAACACTCAATTATTTACAGGACCCTATATCAGTAGCAGGAAGGAACCATTTTGCTGCTTAAAAATACCTCCTGTTGGCAAGTATTTATACTTCATTACTCACTGACTCATCTTCTATACCACTTCAAGGCACACACACATACATACACACTCACACACTACGGGCAATTTGGGAAGCCCAATTAGCCTAATCTGCAGGTCTTTGGAAGGAAACCGGATACCCAGAGGAAATCCACCAAGCACGGTGAGAACATGCGGACTCCATGCACACAGAGACGGGAATCGAGCCTGCACTAAGTTGGAAATAAGGCATGTTTCATTCCCAAACTCAATTGGACAAATAAAATTGGACATCTATCATTATATTTTTGATACACTGCCCATGATTAACAAATGTCATAATCTGATTGTTGACACAAGAATATATCAATGATAACTGGTGGAAAGTTTTAAAGAGAAGTTACCAGAACATGAACTCTCCACACCATAAATAATGCAACGATAAATCAGTCAGGCCAGTTCCTGAGAAATCGCGAACATTTTTTACAGGTCAGCATAGAAACCTGTCCATCAGGGACGCAGTGCTGGTATAAGATCTCTAGAGATTTCTGTGTTTCTGTTTTTTGTTTGTTTTTTGTTCTTCACTTGTGAATGCTTGTGGTGGCGCCTCATTAAAGCTCCTATTTTCCTGGCCCCTGGGGGTGTGTAAAGATGAGACGTTTGCTCAAATGAGGCTATTTTACCACTTTGTTGATGCTGCACCTCCAAACTAGAGGATGCAAGAGAAATCCTAATTTGCAGCATTACAGCCTGGATGTTGTCACCTTCTTACCTCTGTTCATACCTGTTTATTTGGAACAGGTTTAGCTTATTTTGATCAGGTTTGGTTTATTATAGCTATTTATAGAGGGTGAAAATGGTTGCTGTTGACCCACTTAAAGGTGGAAACTAGGGCATTAGCCGGCTTCACCCGGTCGATTTTTCTTTCTTTCTTTATTTAAAAAAACATTTTGTTTTTGCTCAGCATGAACGAATTAGCCAGGTTTAACCTAACAGTATCACAGGCAGCTGTTTCCAAATCAAGTATAACAACAAAGGCTCTCTCTCTCTGATCTGCCTGTCAACGTAATCAAAAAGCTTTAATAGGCCGATTAGAAAACCCCGCACTACGAAGTGCTGAAGTGCTCCAGTGAATGCAGTATAATGAGCTTGTTGCTGTTTTTAGGCTATAAGTATACACACGTGTGTCATTTGCCGCAGTAGATAATGAAGCGATTCGAAGGATTCATTCACAAAAGGGGGAAGTATCGATCTCAGCAGCCTCAAATATGGCCTCTGTTTCTTCTTTTCTTTTTTTCTCTCATGCTACCTTTCTGTCTTTTATGACAATACACTGGTTGTGTGTTGTTCACACTACAAAATGCAGTAAGTTAAGGCGACAGCTGAAGTTCTTTGCCTCTGTGGAATTATAAACCATTACCCCATATGTGCCTGCTCGACTTTATACCATCGTACAGAGCCATCCGTACATGACCTAAGTGTTTGTTTTATAGACTTTTCTCTCAAGAAAACCTCTATGTCAGATGAAGAATATCTTCTTGATTATAAGTCGTTTGTGCTCCTGATTGATTCAGACTGTTTTGGTTGCTGTGATTTGCTCAGATACTTTGTGCTCCATGTTACCCACGGCTTTGTTTCATTCCTCCAGCGGATCAGGTCCGTAGCAGTTCGAGCGACTCGAGTTTATTGATTCTTTTTAAGCTGAAACAGATGTTGAGGGTGACCCTGGCATGCCAGTGGCTTACGCTCTCGCTGCTGCCCAGCGCAATTCATACACGCGCTCTCCACAAGGAAAAAATGACAAGCACATTCACAATGCTCCTGCGGTTTTAATCCTCTGTGGCTGGAGGGGGAAGAAAAAACACTCTGGACATGGACTCATCTTGGACAGCCTGCATGGATGACTGTGGTATTCCTTCTGCAGTTTGCAAGATTCTTTAACCAAAAAAAAAAAAAAGCTGGAATCAGAATAAGTCGCTCATCTCCAAATAAAACAGCTCTATAATTTTATTTTAAACATTGTCCTTTTGTATTAATTCTATTTTCTGTTCTACAGTTTTCCAGATGTGGTGGATTAAAGTTAGTCAGTGATTATTATACTAAAAGTGTCATAATTTGAGAAAGATCACATTCAAACAGCTGTCGAAGAAAAAGGCTCGTCCCTGTGGTGGCTTAGGATCTGTAAATAAAGAGGTCGACTCCGCTCTGCGTTATGCTTGATGGATGCATCTCTTTGGATGTTTCTCAACTCAGATCAGGCTGCATTTTTTTCCCCATTGCTCCGAAGTCCAATCTATATGATTTATAAAATTTAAGCTTTTTGTCTGATTAGCCTCACTAGCAAGTAGTTTTCTTATGGTTTTTAAATGCCTTTTGCAAAAGTCCTAGGCACATGAAAATAAATGCCGATGCACAAGGATGTTTTTGGTATGACGGCACCTTGGGGGCCCTTTAGTCCCAGGTACAATCTGGGAATTTAAGGCTTTGCTCCTTTTTTTTTTTGCATGCAAAACCCAGCAGCTTCCGTTTAGTTTTTTGAAAAGTGGTCGCTTATATAATGTGCTGCTCTCTTTTCTGGCATGCAAATACTGTATATATACCTGAAATTCGCAAGGGTTACATTCCTAAAGCACCCATGAATTGTGAAAAAACACAAATTTTGGATGTAGTCCCCCCCCAAAAAAAGCCTATAAATGCCTATTCTTATTGTTTAAACCCTAATTTATGCTCAGACCCAAATATCCTCTCAAAACACTTTAGTTTAATTTAAAACTCAGCTTAATGCATTAACCTATACGTAATTCTGTGCTAGAATGTAAAATATTAATGTTACTTACCTGTATGTACTGTAATTCATGCAAGTGCGTTTATTCGGTACGCGCTGTCGTTTTCTTTGTCATCAGTACTGTGGAGTAAATACAGTAATACTTCACCGTCCCAGGCCATCTCTATAGTACTAAAAATGTATGAAGTGTTACATTTTATATGGAAGTTTAGCTGAATTTATGTCAATATTTATATGTTGGTAAATTATTTGTTCTTAATAGTTTAACATTAGCCATAAAAAAATTGCGGTGGATATTTGTAGTTTCTGCGAAATTGTGGGGATTTGTGAGAATTATAGTTCTCTGCTAACTGAGACCGTGAACTCTGAACCGTTATTTATATATACGGTTATTTATATATATATATATATATATATATATATATATATATATACTGTATATGTATGTATATATATATGTATGTATGTATGTATGTGTATATATATATATATATATGTGTGTGTGTGTGTGTGTATAGAGAGAGAAATAGATGTAGATGTATAGATAGAGATACATAGATAATGTGTGGAAAGATAGCTTAATAGATCGGTTGGAAACCTGCTTAAGTCAACAACAAACTTTTTGACCTCTGTAACGCTTATACAAATCAGGCAGTTAATTATCACGTTTGCGTGGTGGGAAAGCACAAAAATGATGTTTATGAGTAGCACCCAGGGTGAATAATAATAATGAAAAAAAAACCCAGCTGAGCGATTCCTGCTTTGCCGTCCTCGCTGCGTTGTTTCTGGTGTAAAACGGGATTTATTGACGGCTCAGCCGAGTTTACGGCTTCACTGTGGGTTATTAGCATCTCTGAGCCAAGAAAACAGTACGCCGTTGCTGTCCCATTTGTGCTCCGGCGCCTGTGCTGCTCTTCGACAGGCTGACTGCTTACTGACAAAAAAACAAAAAAAAAACACACACAAATGCTAGTTGTTTGTCCAGAATCAAGAGAGCGTCAAATTACAATAGCAGCAAGTATTCAGCGCTCTCAGTCTGACCGTCACACTCGGCAGTACAACACCGTCTGATCAGTACTCAAGACCGCTTTCCTTGGCATCTCGCAGCTGGCGCACAGCCAACCTGAGACTTTTTTTTTTCCCTCTTCACCCCCACCGTGTGCGCGCCACAGACTATCATCAGCTTCCTCTAAATCGAACACAGTGAGGAATTAATTGAGCTTTCATAGCCTGGGTTTCAATAGAATATCTAGGTGTTATATCGAGGCTCAGGCTCATGTTATCGCTTTCCACAATTCATATCAGGAGCAGCTGAAGCGGCCTCACCGAGCATGTGTCAAGCCGAAACACATGCTGACCGCAGGCCTCCGGAACACCACTGGTCCCGCTGTCTGTCTACCAACATATGGACGACTGACCCGGTCACATGATTTAGCTGTTCACCTGTTACAGTCATGTCCCACGTCAGTACTCAGAGCTTCAAGTCTCGCGTTGATCCTGAGCTTTAATTTGTATGTATGATATATTACTTGCTTGGCTGCTTCTCTCCTCTTTCTATATATATGACAACACAGCAGGAGGTAGGTGTGTGTGTGTGTGTGTGTATGGGATTGTTACTGCAAATTGTTCAATTCTGGAGGTCAGTCAGGTCGATCATGCACAATACTCGAGTCCCAAGGCTTCTGCCAGGACGAGGGACGAACGTGTCCTGCCAGCTGGGTCTTTCTGCAGTGGGACACAGAAAAAAGTGTCTCTCTCTGTCAGTCTATATTGTGCTGTATAGGTGTTTATGGGTCTATTTGTGTGTCTGCCTCTGTTTAACCACTTGTAATGTGTCCTTGTCCTTGTCCTTCGTCTCTCTGTCTCTGTCTGTCTGGCTGAATCTCTCCTTCTGCTCTTCCTGCCCCATGCTGCTTTCATTCATCATGATTCAACTTCATGATATTTGCTGGATTTCTGTCATTACCGATCTTTTAATGGCTTGGTTGATTTTACATCAGCTTTTTAAAATAATTATATCATACATTATGTAGACACAATGCTTTTAGAAATCTTTATTCTTTTGTTTTTGTTGTTGTTGTTCCTTCTTTTTCAGCCCTCTGGCTGTGAGCTGATGATCTGGATGTCAGTAATGATGAATGATGATGTAGACGAAGATGGTAATGATGATTAGTGTGATATATATTTTGTCATCTCCATTGGGATAGTGGTTGCCAGTAGCTCTGGGCAGTGTGTGTGTGTGTGTGTGTGTGTGTGTGTGTGATTGGAAGGATGAGTGGGCTGTGACTGAACGGTCTACAACAGGAATTAGCACCGATTAAGGCTCTCAGATCTAATCACTACTATCCACCGGCTCTTCGATTCAAACCAGTGATGGTCTCTCATAAAGACAACAGTCTGAGAACCGATATTCATAAACCCCCGACCTCAAATAATGTGCAGACGAACGCTGTCCGTTACATAAGATTCCAGTGTGTTGAATAACAGAGCAGATGATTTTCCTTTCAGACAACAACTGAAGGCTGTGTTACTGGACAGCAGTCTGACCGCGAATGTCGTAAAAGAGCTCATAACTACTGTGAGTGTGTGTGTGTGTGTGTGTATTAGCTCATTCTCATTGCTCTCTGTGGCCTGGAGGCAGTGCTTACAATCAGATTAGACAGCAGTGCGCTGACCGTGGCCCCACGGGGAGCCTCAGTGTTGGTCCTGCTGCTGTTAGTGAACCTTCTGTCTCTCCACACCTCAGCAGCTGCCTCTTCACCTCACTGCAGTTTATCTTTAATGCAGTCGAACTGGATCTTGTTTTAGTTTTTTTTTAAAATATGGACAGGGATAAAGATGTACATGAAAGCGCCGATTTTATTGTTTAAGAAAAAAATCCGTTTTGTTGTCAGTGTGGCTGTAACCGAATCGACACAATAAGAGAGAATCCAGTTCACAACTGAATAGATTTATTATTATTTTTTATAGCTTCAAAGGTGATAATTTGTGCACCACAGAAAGTGTTGATTAATATTCTATAACACCGGTTCATGTTAATGTGTCTAATGTGTGTAATACATTTCTGTTTCTGCTGCTTACATAAGGTCTTGCAAGGTAGATGTTAGAAAAAAAGGTAGAAAAAAAAAAACACTTTTTAGTCATTTCACACATTCAGCCTGTAACATTTATCTGCTTTTTTTTTCCTTGTCCATATTCCCTTTTAGTATTGACCAGGCTTTAAACAAGTCAGATTTTTCCCGATATTGTGACCTCGTATAAGAAGATGACCCCCCCCCCCCCCCACGCACGCACACCCGCTATTGTCGTTCAGCTCTGCTGGTATGGGCGTGGCTTGCCAGTTAGCTCATTTACATAGACACTGAAATGGTACATTTGGACCAGGAGTGAAGCAGAGTGAGTTTGAGAGATGAATTGAACACACACACACACACACACACACACACACGAGAACCTTTAAATCATCATGCACAAATCCTAAAATCATTAGCTTTTCAACCTTATTTGTTTGTTTGTTGATCCTCGTGCTGCCTTCAGGGAGTTAATGTTTATTTAAAAGCTACACCCGACCATGTGGTCTTCAGGTCTCATGGAGAGATGCGGATACGCCGAGGCTTTGTAATGATTAAGAACTTCTCCTAATCTGATCTGAATCTCTCAGGGAATCGGAGTTGCTGTGGGATGTGGAGATGCCCCTGAAATCGACGTCCTGGTCGTTTCCTAGAAACTCTGTGAACGAAACTTGAGTAACGATTCTGGGTCGGAGTGAAAAACCGCCTTTGGTGCCCCATTTCTGGAGCTATTTGTGTTTTTTTCTCTCTGAAACACACTGTCCCGTTTTCCCTTTTGTGTCTGAAACGTAGCGCCGTGTGAGCCACACGAGCCGGGCGCCTTTCAGAGGCATGTCTGCAGGGCGTGAAGATGAAACAAGCTTTTTATCTCTCACACACACACACACACACACACACACACACACACATTCTTTAGTCTTTTCTTTTTTATGTAGCCTACATCTTTACTCCTCTCCCTTTTACCCACCTTTCACTCTCGTTCTGTCGACACGCCGGTGTAAAATCTCTTCCACCTTCCTGTCCGGGCCACCAGTTTGTGTCCTCGAGTCGTTAAGGCTGTTCGTCTCTTTCTGTGTCGACCGCATCTTGGGCATCGAGTAGAAAGTGAGGATTTGAAACTCCTTCGAGTTCTGAGAAAAGGGAACACACGAATGGAGAAAGAAGAAGAAGAAGGAAAAAAAAAAATTTATCATTCCGAAAATTAGCTAAGAAATTTAACCACCAATATAGGACAAAGAAGTCATAGCAAGTTCTAAGTAAAATAATGCAGACTAATGAAAAATAAAAAGTGAGTACTGAAACCCTGTGGGACGGGACATCATCCGCCTCATTCTATCTTACTAACATTTGAGCTGAACATACTGCGCTGTAACCGAAAAAAGTCTCTCGCTGACATTTACAGTAGGGTACAGGCTGTAGTTTTCCTTCCTTGCAAAAAAAAAATAAAAAAAAATAAAGATTACTGATGGCTTGAGTGTGTGTGTGTGTGTATGTGTGTGTGTGTGTGTGTGTGTGTGTGTGTATGTGCAGTCCCACAATATAATATGGTGGTTGCACCACCAGGAAATGTGAACCAACCCAATCATATTTTTACATATCAAATGAAATCAATTTGTCAATAACTAGAGCATGTTGGTCCAGATGGAAAAATAATAAACAAACATTTCCTGGACGGCTATAAATACAGGCCGTAGACACACCGCGGATAAACGATGCGCTTGTCCAGCCTTCCAGGCTAGTGATTCATCCACCCACCCCCCCCTTTCTCACATTACAGCAGAGGCCGGGATTTTTCACTGGGATTACAGACATTTAGGCCACGCCTCCCTCAGTGGGAAGCACACATGATTGTCAGGATGTTTCAAGTTGCTTGTGGCCGGTGGACAGTCTCTCTCTCTCTCTCTCTCTCTCTCTCTCTGCTGATTGTAGACACAGGATGCATCTGAAAAGCAGCTGTGTATAAATGCAGACATTTGGTGTGTCGCATGACTTCTTGCCGTTCTCTCCTAGGAGTAGACAGACAGGACCAGTCTGTCTCTCTCTCTCTCTCTCTTATTATATGGACACTTTATATATTTATTAAGTGCTTTTAAAAAATGCATTTATTTGTTTAAAGATTTCCCAACTCCAGGCCAAGTTATTTCTGCAGGATTGTGCTTTTAGCACATTACCAGGCTGCAAAACACTCGGTGGAACATTCCATTCTCAAGCAGACGCCAAACCCTGGCTGCTGTCTTTGACTCGAGTACTGAAAATCGTGTCTGTTTTTTTCACTGCGCGCTCTGTTTTAGTGCCCAGGACATTATCAGAATACCTTTGCTGGTGTTGTTTAAGACTTCAGACATTCAAACCCTCAGGCCTAAACTGGTATTTTATGGGGATATTTGAAGGTTCAGGTTACATACAAAAAAATAAAATGACACTGAAGCTTTTTTTTTCTTTTATTATACAGTCTTCTCAGAATCACTAATCACTCCATCCTTTGCTGAGCCAGAATTGTCCTTGGCACAAATTTCTGCAGCGCTTCAATTTTTAATTCCCCTGTTATTCTTTTCCTCCTATTGTTGCTTCACTAATGATTTAAGTCGCTTCCTTTAAAAGTCCGTCGTACAGTAATCAACTCGTTCTCTTATTCGCTCACTCATTCTGTACGCCGCTTCTCCTGCACAGGGTCGCAGGAGGCCTAACCCAGGAGACTCGGGGCATGAGGTGAGGTACACCCTGAACGCGGTGCCGATCCATCACAGGACACAAGCACGTACACACACAACCACAAACACACACTACTACAGGCAAATTAGAAACTAATGTTCATGTCTTGGACTGTTTGAGGAAACTGGGGGAACCCACCAAGCACGAGGAGATTATACAAACCCACGTAGGTGCGAGGCCACAGAGCTAACCACGACACCACCGTGCCTCCGAATAAATAATCATTAATAATCTATCGAATCTTGGGGAAATTAAGCTTCACAATAATTTCCAACATGCAGTTGGCAACTTTATTTAGGTTGAGTTTGCTGTGCAAATTGTCAACCTTGCTTGTCAACAGGTATTTTGTTTTTGAAAAAAAAGTATAGGTAGTAAAAATTCTGTATAGTAGTACAGGATTGGGGAATCACCAGGGATCACACAATTTCGAAATTATCATGATACCCAGGTCCTGATTTAATACAAACTACAAAATAATTATTTCGATTGTGTAAAGCTGCTTTGCGACAATGTCAATTTTTAAAAGCGCTATACAAATTATTTAATAAATATCCCGATTCAATATTCATTTTTATTTTGTTATAAATTCTAAACAAACTGAATAATTCGTTCCTACCACACTCGATCTTGTGCCGCCTGCCAATATGTGAACAGTTTAAAGCGCACCACCTGGAATAGGGATGTAGAGGAACGGTGTGTTACCACCTCATATACAAACATGTACACCAATCAGCCATATACACGTAAACACTGAAAAAGGCTTCCCCGTCCAAATCCGATCCCACAGAAAAGCCAATGCTGCACAAATTGCAGGAAAAAGTCAATGATGGTCACGATAGAAAGACACCAGAACCACCAGCGCATCACAGCCCATTGCACATGGGCCTCGGCAAGTAACGAGCCCAAGACTGAACACCGAAGGGATGCTCCAGATAAACAAGTCTGATTCCTGAAGTCCTCACTCCATAACTAACAGGAGTGGACACCAGAATTCACTGCCAACATCCTGGTGCCCGACTCCACAGCGCACCCTCAGACGTCTAGTGGAGTCATGCTCTGAGGGGCCAGAACTTACTAGAACAATACACTAGGCATAAACTTTTGTAATGTTAAGGCTAATCTATGTTGAAGTTAGTGTGGAGAAACATGAATTGCCACGCAAACAAATTGCAACTTACAAATCGTAACTAATTAGATTTTTTGCTCCGCCCCCCCTCAAATTTGTTCGAGGTAACATTCTTGATATGTTCAACTTGAAAAATTCTAAACTAATCTGAGTTGGGTAATGAAAAACCTGCAGATTGTATGAAAATAGGTGTAATATGCTTATATATGCTAGTGTTTTCGTGGCAAAATTCCGTCTTCATCTCTTCCTTGTAGGATTTTCTTCTAATCCGTACTGACACTTCGGCGGCCACTTTCTAATTAATTATCAACAGCTCAATGCAATAAAGCGCATCTGTGAAAGAAGCTTTTATAACTTGCACATGTCTGCGTGCGACTTTGTCCGTCTCCAGAGACGGCCCAAACGCCAGAGCCGTGCCAAGCCACATGAATCGCTGGTTTGTGTTCCTGGCAGCGCATTCAAAGTCGTGCATCTTAAAGCTCGTGTTACATGAATGCTGCTCAGTGTGATTGAGGTTTATTGGATTGAAATGGCTGTGGGCTGACATGCAAATTCCTGAGATTGCTGTCGGCAGAATGCAAACTGCCAGGGTTTTTAGTTTGCATGAGGAGGAGTCCATCCCATCCCACATTTAATGCTGTTTTACTGCTGGTTAATTGTTTAACAACTCCTTCTAAATTAGTGCAACCATAGGTCTGGTTTTAATGTTGCAAAATTTATCAAATCAACCTTACCACATTACAGAGAGGTGAGACGTGTATGTGTGAACCTGCAGAAATTTTTTTTTGTTTAAGTGCACGGTCGTAGATATTCTCTCTTTTTGCTCCTTATGTATCTGCATTTTAAATGAGATAAACGGGTGATGATGGGTGAGGATGCGCGGTATCTCACAGTTTATAGGAAATGGGCATGTTTTTGTGGTTTTAATGAGGTTAAAAGCACATTTAATTTTGTTTACATGAATGTGCGTGTGAGGGGTTTAAGAGAGACACGCACATGCGCGCATAAACGACGTGACTTCTAAGAAGCCTGTTCAAGGCAGGTTGTTTGCGCTTTCTCCGTTCTGCGTAACGCCTTTAAGCTTGCAGCGATGGTACACACAGCGGTCTTGTGTAAAAATGAAAGCCATCAGCACAGAGCAGGGTTCTGACATTTCGAGGCGCTGCGACCCGTCACTGTGAGATTTAATAAGCTCATCGTTTAGCAGGAACAAATCTAAATGAGTATAACAGCCAGTAATGGTAGCGAAGTGGCGAGGCTGAGAGATCCGGTAGCTCCTAGAGTGTGTTGAATGTGGTATGTGGTTTGAATGTGTACGGCTAGCAAAAGCAGCTCAGTACCTCCAGTTATCGGTGCGTGGGGGTATTTATAACGTATGTGTGAGGTGCTGATTGATGCTCGTGCTTTGATTGTAGGGCTCAGGGTAAAAGCGAGCGAAGACTATATGTTCAGAGGGTCTTCTTAGCAGCTTTATAGCGCAATCTTCAGAGAGCGAGGGAGAAGGGGGGTCTTCTGATATGATGCACTCCTAGCATGAAAAGAGTTTTTAAAAAAAAGGGAAAAAAAGGCCAGAGAAGGTCTTGCGGTTGCCATCCGTGTAGCTCTGAATCTGTAAACGTCTTTGCTGAATGGCTCAAAAAAATAAAATAAAATAAAATAAAAAAAGCATGGTGGCCTGTAAATCTCCTCATCCTGCTCACTGCAGCGTGCTGTACGGCGTGCTGTACCACTGCTTCTGCCTCACACGCTAATCCTGCACAGCCTTTATGTTTCTTTCAGCCTCTCTGTCTGTCTTGCCCTGATTTAAAGAAAGACCGAATGTGTTAGAGTTTTCAGCACACTCTTCCCTCCCACCGGCTCCGCTTTTTCACTTTAATCCCCCTCACGTATTTGTTGCCTGCCACGCATTAATTGAGTCACAGTTCATTGTTTATTCTGTAAATCTTCTCACACTTGAAAAGAACTTGTATGTGACAGAAAGCCCGATACCACAAACTAATGAAGTCTCGACAGTCCTACGTCAAGACGTCACCCAGCAGAAAACGCCGGAGTTGAGAATCTCACTCGAGTGATTTAATCACCTCAGTCAGCTGCAAGAAAAAAAAAGTGCCTGAAGGAGTATAATGTTTAAAGGTGATTTTTTTTTTTGTTTGAAGTTGCAGATGCAGGTTAGTCGAGGTCGTAAGGAACTAAAATGCAAATATCTATGTGACGGATGGATAAGTATTACTGTTGGAACATCTGTGTAGCAAGAAATGACCAGGTTTAACTCATACACTTATACTTTCTGTTTAATAAAATTTGATTTGTTATAGCGCTTTTAACAATCATCACTGTCGAACAGAGACCGTTCTCTCTGTTGCGTTCAGGAAAGCGATTCTGCTCTCTGAGGGCCAATAAAGAGAGACTGAGGAGGAGGAGCTTCTTCTCAATCAGACCACCACACAGGACTAAACCGTTTTTGCACATTACACACTTATGGACATTTTTGTCGTTCTTTTGAATTTATTGCACCACATAGCGTCTATGGGAGTCACGTGACGCACACGTGACAAAGGAACGAACGACTCGGGACTTGAAAATTCATTGCTGAGAATCGTTCAATACTGTTTCCTGTGTACTGCACTGCATAGCGTCTATGGGAGTCACGTGACAAAAGAACCAACGACTCGGGACCGAAAAGACTCAAAGGTAACGACTCATTTCTGTTTCCTGTATATAACATACAGAGGTTTTGCGATGCTTTGCGCATGTGCGCCCAATAGAAAATGAACGGATCACTCTCCGAGACGACTCGTTCATCTGAGTCACGTTAAAGATTCACTCAAAAAGAACGAATCGTTCATGAACGACCCATCACTAGTATGGACACTGCACACCTACACATTCATGCACATTTACTCATTTCTATTTCATTTTTTTTTTGCTCATAAGACACTTTCATGCATATTGCCCCTCCACCTCCCCCCTTGGACATTTCTATTTAAATCCCTCTTCATCTCCATAATAAAGTTTCTATATTTTTCTATATATTTGTTCAGAAAATTTTCTCTTTCTCCATATTTGTACAGCTTGGTTTTCTTATATTTTTCTTATATTGTATATTTTGTCTTATCTTCTATAGATATATTTATCTTTTCTTAGCTAAAGTTATTTTCTATATTTTAAGTAAAGTTTAAGTTAAGCCTTTATTTGTCACATGTACATTACAGCTCAGTGAAATTCTTTCTTCGCATATCCCAGCGTAACTGGGGTCAGAGTGCAGGGTCAGAGCCATGATACAGCGCCCCTGGAGCGGACAGGGTTAAGGGCCTCGCTCAAGGGCCCAACAATGATAATCTGGTGGAGCTGGGGCTCGAACCACCGATCTTCCGATCAGTAACTCAGTTCCTTAGCCCTCTGAGCCACCACTGCCATTTTATTATTATTTTATTATTACTTATTTTATTTCATATTTATTTCCTATTATCTTTTTATTTTTAAGGTCACAGGCGGTCGTTTAAGCATTTCACTGCATATCGTACTGTGTATAGTGTGTATGTGACAAATAAAATTTAAATTTAAAATTTAAAAAGCAGCTTTACACAATCAAAAGAAAATTATGGAAATTTGTACGAAATGTGAGAAAGTTGTATGAATCAAAACGATCAGATTGTCCCTGATGAGCAAGCCGAGGGCGACAGTGGCAAGGAAAAACTCCCTGAGACGGCAGTATGAGGAACCCTTGAGAGGAACCGGACTCAACAGGGAACCCATCCTCATTTGGGTGATAACGGATAGCTGGAATTGTTTTGTAGTCGTACTGGAAGTTCATGCTGGAAGTCTTAAAGTTGGTATGGAATCCGGTTCGTTTTTGGTGGCTCCGAAGCGGTGTTTTTTTAATAACGACAGGAGAGAAAGGGTACCCTGAGCACAGCAGGAATCTCGGCTGAGGGGAGCAGCAAAGCACTGAAGTGCTGAGCAATGCGCGTATAGGGAAGGCCTGCAGGGAGGAGGATTCTTTATTAGTTTCACCATACAGAGAATTAATTTCACGTATTTGACTTTGGCACCTTTTTGTGTGTAGCACAGTGTGTTGGCACCCCGTCCAGGGTGTACCCCAGACATGCCCTCAGTCCTCTGTGCTACACACATAGCTAAGTGTGATAGCGATTGAGTAACTAAAATGAACCTCTACCTCTCGAACCTGATCAGGTTATTTAATCTCAACAAAATCAAAAAGCACCAGCATAGTTTGAGTTTGAATACATAAAAACATCCCTTATATAACTACAGATCAATTAACCTCTCTCTCTCTCTCTCTCTCTCTCTCTCTCTCTGTGTGTGTGTGTGTACAAGTAGCAGGTCAGTGTCCATGGTTAATGTATCACATTATGTCGGTCGAGTGTTGTCACGCTGCAGGATCACAGTGAATGTGTGTGTCTGTGACCGTCACACAGCAGCGAGCTCTTTAGCTGTGTTTGTGCTGTACTGCGCTAGTCTGTGATTTAATATTCGTCTCATACAGTGGACTTTGTACTCTCCCTGTACGGCTCTATCTAACTTCCCTTGGGAAAATAATAATAATAAATAAAGAAATACTCCCTGCTGTGGGTTTACTGTTGAAGTGTCATCATGGTTGGATGCCTGCCAGCCCACTTAGCAGCCAGACAACAGCTGGGACGTGGAGTATCAGGGAGGAACTGAGCGCTGTCAAAATATCACCGCCCAGCTGATGGATTTAGTATGTGACTGATCTAAATAGCCATGTAGCACCTACGTCACAGATAAACCGTGATACGGTATAGGCTTCACTATAAAATAAACTATAAAATATGGATATTACCCTGATGACTGTGGTATCTTTTATTTCGGTGGGAAAACAAACTTCAAAACAGCTCCTAGAAGATGTGATTGAGATTCATTTAAAATAGATGGGTTAGCTTTCAAGAAAAATGACCATTAGTTTAAGGGAAATATATATATTTTGAAGTTACTGAAGTATTTTTTTAAGTAACTTTTTTTGTGACTTTTTCCTTTTGTAACTTTCTAGTGAAATGTAAGATGTCAGACATGCACAAGATGTTGGAAAAACGCTCGAAAACATTTTATACAGCATCACTGATGAATAATTCAAAAAAAAAATTGATTTATGATGAAATGAAAATACTTTACTTTGGTTAGTCTTATTAGCATTCTAGTTCTGTGTTGGACAGATGAATAATTAGTTGAACTGGTTTTTTTACTTAGTTAAATGTAAGACATTTTTCTACTATTGAGTAAGAAAACACACATAAAAATGTAGTGTACCAGATTCTTTTTTTTTTTTTTAATCAGTTGAGTGGAAAAAAATACCTTTTTGTAATTACATGTCCATTTCAACTTTTTTTTAAAATTATTTTTTTTATATCCACCCAACACTTCATCATTGTGGATTAGAGATTCTCACAGCCTCTCTGTTTTATTGCATTGTAACTGAACATGATGACAAATTTATGCTTTATGATACAGAATAAAGGGAGTGCAAGTGATCAAAATGATGATGGCGCAGGTACGGCTGATTGTGCCGCAAGAGCGGGATTCACAAAAAAAAAAAAAAAAACTGTAGCTGCTGTGTAATTTTTTTTAAATAAAAGAAACTTGATTAAACACTCTCTTCTGTGTAGAACTGGGAGAGAGATCTGCGTTATGTCTACATAATACTGAACTCTGCTGCAGTGATTTTTTTATTATTATTATTATTTTTTTTCCCCTCTCCCTCCGTCTTATTTCTCACTGCAGTATGGAAGTATAGAGCAGGCAGCTATACTGTTAGAATCTCAGATGAGAAGTCTGACTTCTCACGTATATCCGAACACATTTACGTATTTATTCAAATCGACGCACTGTAGCAGTAGCAGTTTGTCGGTCCTTGGGACTCACAGCAGCAACTTAAGAAAACTGAACTCATAATGATTTTTTATTTATTTATTTATTTTTAATCCCATGCATAATGGTTTGCCTTAGATTTTTCTTCAGATTGAGTGATTGAGACTTTCCTGCTTTTATTTATAACAGGAACTAGCATGTTTCACAGACATTACACAAAGCATGCTGTTTATGAATAAATGTTAAATAATGTAATTTAATTGTTGGTACCACATTGGGTTTAGTTAACATTAACTAAACATAAACTGAACATTGGATTATATAAACTGCACACCCTGTTTTTTCTTTTTCTTTACTAGTGTAAGTACCTGTCATTGACGGGAAATTTTTTTTTCCGAAATAGTCAGCCTGTGGACAATATTTTAAAGGTTAAAGGTTAAAGCTAAAAATAAAAAGAACAATCTTGAAAAAGAACAATCAACACTACAAATATTTTGTAGTTATTTTCTATTTGACTCTTTGCATAAACTAAATGGAATTGTCAGTAAAAAATGCTTGTAATTATAATTCAGTAAAACATAATAAAATCTCATAAAAATATCTAAAAACACTGAAGCAGCGGACTTTGTGAAAATTAATATCTGTGTTGGTTTTAAAACTATTGGTTACGGTTGTAGATGATAATCAAATAGTGTCATGAATTATTTAAGAGGATTTTTCCCCAGATATTTATCACCTAAATAGCAAAAAAAAAAACAAAAACCAATTTTATGCATTTTTGTGCAATTAATTCTGGAGCACTACGAAGAACTGTGAAAAGCGAAAAACATGAGCTCCGTACAGGGGCTCACCTGTTCACCTGTGGGCTGCCGGCCTATTTAATGGTAGGGAGAGCTCTGAGGACACACCACAGGCTGGCGGTGCATCACTGTAGCTAGGTTACTGAGTTTACAGGAGCCTATTTTTCTACAGAGGTGAGTGGACTGATTTATGAGCTGTTTGTTTACCCTCCCTGTCTGTGTCTGCTTTTGTATTGCAGTGCTGGTCAGTTTCCGGGGAACAGTTCAGCACGGCTTGCCTCTGGAGATCGGCGACACCGTGCAGCTCCTGGAGAAATGTGAAGGTACGGCAATGGTTCAGACCTGCCAGAGTAATCTACTGTAGTCACTGGTAAATTAAGAGAGAGCGCTGCTTAAACTGTGACACGATACTACATAATACCTTGTCAAGCAGTTTTTTTTTGTGTTTGTTTGCACATACTGAATGTGTGGCATGGGGAAACCCTTCACATTGTGAAACTTGACATTTTCTACCATTTAGTTCTGAAACTACGCCATTACGCCTGAACTGAACTACAGGTTTTTTTTTTGCATGTATCTTTTTCCCGCCTAGTATGTAAATCCTGGTTACCCCGAAAAGTGAAAAGGAAGAAAAATTGACTCCATTGAAACATGCATTTCCTTCTGTATGTTTAATATCTAACTTACTCACAGAAAAAAAATATTGTCCTGCTGCACTATAAAGAATGATTATAATTCTTATTGATTATCAGGGTCTGTCTCATCATCTGATGTAAAAGTCACTTTTTAAACAGCAGCTGCACTGTTGCCTTTTCACTCGACTGATCTCTGATCACAGCGCAGGAGAAGAACAGATATTTTGACTGTTTTTTACCCCTGGGCGTGTTAAACTGGCTTATTACCCAGCATGCTCTTTGTGAGATCATAGCATAGGTAAGAGTACAAAGCAAATGAAAGCATTTATATTCAGCCACAGTGACGGGTTTCAAAAAGGTTTTCCCAGACCATCACACACCGAGAGAGCTGTAAAGCTTACGCAAAGTAACCACATATAAGAGATACTCATACACTCAACATGTGTTCATGTCATTAAAAAAAAAGCATTAGCTGAGAAGATCAGAAAATTATTTTCAATCTTGATACTGATTAAGTGTTCCAGACTAATATCAGGCTTAATACGGTCAGTCCACTTTATCCACTGACTCAGAAATGTACGGTATGTTATTTTGCTAGGTAAAGCGGTAGACAAAATAATGTTCCATGTTTCATAAATAGATGTGATTTTTGGCTCTATAAGCTCAAATTAAATGCACTCTGTACATTTATTCTCCTGATAATAAATGTAGTTCACAAAGAAATATCTAAGGATTCAATAGTCTTAAGCCAGCCCTCATTTCTTCATATAAAAGTACATTAAATTATATAGATTCAATTAAAGAAATGTGAACAAACGTTTTACTGTGATCGGCTGCAAAGTGCAAAAAGATGCAATTTAAAAATCTGCTGTTGATGTAACAACCTCAGCAGCAACCTCGTTTCCCCTCTCATCTGTTCCAACCATTCAGCATCACTAGTATACCAATCACCAGGATGATCATCTGTCATCATCTGCACCTATTTCTCACTGGTCCCACTTTTCCATCATAGGGTTAGTGTTAGTGGGTTAACAAACAAAATATGGTCAGGTGTAGGAACTGGACTTAAAATTGAGAGGCAAAAAAGTCCATCAAAAGTCTGGAGAACTATTCCTCAAGACTACATAAAACATACAACACAGTCTGAATCTTTGGAAGCAAAATATGAATAAATGAGGGCTCGGGAGTTTTTCCCAGTATTATATGACACTGTTTTCTGCAGGTAACATCATTGGATTGATGTCAGTATAAACATCTTTGCTTTATAGTTAAATAGTTCCATTCTACTGCCTGCCATAATGACTGATGTGGAGCCTTATCTATCCTGATTTAATCAGTGAATTAATGCTCAGTTTATCAGGCTTTCTGTAACACATGCAACTAATAACACACACACACCATCACACAATCAGATTGTCTCTGTTGAACACTACTGTTTTTGACCTGAACTTGCCTACATTGTTCGTCCTTGTTTCCTGTTTCCACTCTTTGAAGATGTACTCCTCCAGCGCACACGTCTGACTTCCTGTTTTCGAGTGTTAGAAAGCTGGCTGCTGGTTGCACTGCTCGCTCTCTATTACAAGGAGAGGAAATGTCTCACGCTAGATGTGTGTTTGATATGAGTAACAATTGAGGAGATTAGTAGGCTCACTTCATAATCACCACACATTTTTTTCTTTTGTCAAAATCAAATGTCTAGATTTGTCAATTAGTATGAAAATGTACTGAACTATGAAATTGAGAATTCAGTCTTAATTTAACATTTAGAGACTTTTTGACGTTTTAAACTGTTAGGGAAAAAAAAACAGGATTAAAAAAAAAAAATCAGAGACATTTAACAAAAAAAAAAAACATGATTGCATCGCTGCGTGAGTGAGTGTCTCATTCTCCTATTCTGATTATTATCTTTATAATGAAGAGATCCAGTCTTCTCACTCGTACTTTTGTGACTGACTTTATCAAGCTGGTGTCAGTGGGTGACAAGCTACTGTTGACACTGGTGTGTGTGTGTGTGTGTAAAATATACTGAGCGTTGACCTTGTGCACTCTGTTCATCACTCTGCTGTGTCTGGACAAAGGAGGCTTCAGTCAGCAAGCCCACTGGTACTTAGTCGTTAAACAGTAGCTTAATTGATTAAGAGAGGAGTGCCAGTCAAGCCAAAGCCTAAACACACACTACGCTCAGAGTGTGCGAACTCAGAAAAGCACATACTCATAAATCCCTAACTAGTTAAATGGCAGCACTCTCAGAATGTGTGTAGTGACAGTATTACACATTTGTTGCCTGATGATAAAAAAAACAAACAAAAAAAACTGCTATGTGCGTCATAAAGATTTGTGACCCATTGATTTAAAATAAACAAGGAGTAAACATGATGGGGTGCACTTTACTTGGAAAAATAATCAGTGACATACAGTAAGTTGATCGCTTTCCTGTGACGGGACTTGCAGAAGTGTTTGTATTCCACTTACACTACAGCAGATTGCAAAATATTCCATTTTTTTTATTTGTTAAAGAACAAAATGTCTTACCTCATCTACCCTCTGCACCCTTGCATCTCACCTGCACAACACACATGATGTTATATCATTTCTATCTGTTGTTACCCAAATGAGGATGGGTTCCCTGTTGAGTCTGGTTCCTCTCAAGGTTTCTTCCTAAATTCCATCTCAGGGAGTTTT
>JAQMYG010000004.1:11288263-11316757 GCA_030014215.1 Clariallabes teugelsi
ATATATATATATATATATATATCTATATGCATACATGCATACATATAGATACACATGCAGATAAACAGATATACAACTACTGCCTCATACATATACATATACAATATACATACTGTACACATGCAGGCAGACAATGATCTTCAGAAGAAAAGGAGATGTAGTTTTAGGATTGCCACAACTTGCATATATGTGTCTGTGGAAACTGGTAAAAGGTAATTCCTTACATTAAATATGAGCACCCGGGGAGAACTGACATCAGCATAGACACTTTAGTAGTATGACCTACATTTCATTGAAGTGGGAATAGCGTTATTTAACCTGGTCACACAAAGACACACATTATTGTGGTGACATTTGCAGACGTGCAGTATGTAATACATTTTCTACACGGGAAGTTACAAATACATGACTTTTCTCATTCCATGCCGTATATTTCAGATGCAACACCGAGAGTGACTGGAGTCAAACCCACGACAACATCATAAAGAAGGTGAACTCCAGATATAACCTGTCAGGATCCAACACAGGTATGTTTCAGACGCACAGCTTGGGAAAGTCTGAAAGAACTGACTGAAATCAGTATCAGCATCGGTTTAGAAGAGCTTATAGCACAGACGCTTTCTGATGGAGTTGCTATGGAGTTTCTTCATGCAGTTAATAAAGCCGTATTTACTCAGCAAAGACATCACCTAGAGACGGCATGAGGTTTGTAGGATTTAATGGCATACCAGGTAGCATTACTGCTCTCTCACAAGCCTGATTTCACTTGATTTCACTTGATTAAAGGTTTAAGTTAGGAGCTAGAATAAAGGCAGTGCCATGGTAGCTCATGCATGCTTTAATTGAAGAATTACTTACGCCTGTTAAAGCTGTGTACGTGCTGTATTTGACAAACACAGTGTAAGCTAGCTTCAAAGCTTTACATCTGAAGTGTGCAGAATGGATCTGTCAAGGATCAAGTTAATTTCATCTCTCTCCCATAATTATTTGTAGCATCAAAAACGAAAAAGCTCTTGAGTAATCAAAAGCAGTATGAATGAATACGTTAAACCCGGTGACTGACGCAATGTCATTTCCTTGACTGTCTTATCAGTGCCGATGTGTAGACTACATGTGGCAAGCAACAATAATTCATGTGCTGCAAATTCCCCACCGACTGATTTATTGTGAATAAACAGATATGATATCTTCAAATAAGAATGGATGGGTAGAAAGATTTGAATTGATTTCAATTAAGCGTTGACTGAGAAAAGCATTGTGAGATCATATTAATGTGCTTGGAATAATAATATAACATATTGTTATGGTTTCTTTATCGTTACATTAATCTCAAAACTTATTACACACTGTATTGTAGGCCATGACAATGAAGAGGCTATATTTTAATATTAATAATTCATTAAACCAGTTGAATATTACATGTATGTAATAGATAAACTGTAATTAAGCCATCTTGTTTGTGCATACGTATGGTTTTGTGTGTGTTCGTGTGCTTCAGCATTTCATTGCAGGTATATTTGTGTGTGTATGTGTGTGTGTGCGCACGCACACTGTGCCTGCCTGTCTACACACAATTGTCTCTTTCGTCTTTTTTTATTCTTTCGCCTGTCAGGTGACTGGGTATCCTTCATACCCCTTTATACCCCTTCATACCTGTGCAGCCAGTGGATTCTCATCTCGTATAATTAAATGATGGGTTGTTGGTCTAGATATTTATTCTTAATTATGATTCTCTGTTAAATAGTACTTACAAGATGTGAAATGTGTAGACTCTTATAGCATCAATAAGCACATCTGCCTTGTAAGGTCACACAGAATGCGCTAGAAATGCTTGGCTGCTTTGTTCGTTCCTTAAGCATCTGACTGTTACACTGTGGTTTCTTAAATAGTTTCAATGATATTTTTACACCCCAGGAAAAAAAAAGCTCTGCTCTTATCCATGATTGCTATGTGCACACATGCCTGAGATTTATTAGCCTTCTAACAGAATGTAGAAAAGAGAAGCGAAACTATATGAACAGCACAAGAGAGTTATAGTGCAGCAGACAGGAAAGGGGGCTCTCAAGCTTCCTGTATACCAGTGATGCCTTGCTGCTCTGATCATGCAATTTGTTCATTTTTTATTTTTTTGCTGATTTTACCAAACTGAAATTTGTACACTCAGATTTGGGTAATAATGGCTCTAAATGCAATTGCGTCATGTTGTAACTATGTTTTTATCACTTTCTAATACGTATAACTCGTTGGTACAACAACACTCAAATTATTTACCTGCATCAGGCCAAAATACTGTAAATACAAATAAATAAAAATAGGGAGAAATGACTAAAATAGGTGGAATTGTGTTTAGAACTGTCCAACACATTAGAATATGCAAAGATAGTGGAACTTGTGGAAGAAATGTCTTTAGAAAAAAAAATTAAGCAGCGAAAATCACAGCTATGTTTATTGTGTGGTCATAAGAAAACCACGTTAGTGAGACTAATCGGACCAAAAGGCATCAATTTTCTAGGGAGAATAAAGATTGGACTTTGGAGCAATGGAAAAAGGTCATGTTGTCTGATGAACGTCAAAGCTAAAGGCGGTCCAGTCACATACTGAGTGTGGCCAGGTGGAGTGTGGAGTGTATTTACTGTATTACAGGGTTACATATTTTCTGGTGGCTGATTGAAGTCACTGATTGGCAATTACTGGCTGCAAAATGAAAAACTTGTACACTGACCTGAAAAAATAAGAAAAATAACATCTGAATGAGTATCTGATTGAGTGCCACTGCTAGACCAATTTGTCTTTGATTATTCCCACATTTCAGCTCACCCAGTTTTATGTTATGTGACTAGAATACCTCTTCAGTACAGTAATGTAAGCCTGGGAAAGTACCGCACTAAATTTGACAATTTTTATGTGACAGCAAAAAACGGAAGCAGTGCAGTATTACCAGTATGCATAACTTAAAGTTTTGAAACATGACGTACTACATCCCTGGTATGTTTCTTGTGTCTTCAGGCCTAGCAGTGAATCTCCAGTTACTCCACGGGGAAATTGAGCAGTTGAGGAGAGAGTACATGGCCATTTTTTCCCGGGGTGTCTCCATCACCAGGAAACTCGGCTTTTCTGATGTCATCATGCCAGGTGAGGTAACCTTTTGTCTGTAGGTGTTCTCTCTGGATGCCAATGATAGCCAGTGTTGAAAATGTGGAATCAGTGCCTACCTTAGAAATCACGTATCTTTGTATTCTAATGCTAATACTAACACTAATGCATTCCAGTAACTATCACTGCTTAAATTATTACTTATTAATCATGAACAATCATTTGCACAAACCACTGCAGCCTTGCACACACACTTCGGGCTTTCTCTCTCTTTTTTTTTTATACACTTGCGTAATTTGCGCACTACGTCTGTTTCTACAGTCTTTACATTTTGATATTCATTTCATACTTTCGCATATATTTTATATTCTGGCTTAATTCTATGTTGATATATATATCCTTTTTTTAATATACCTATTCTTTTGTATACCCATATTTATTATTTTTTTTCCACTATTTTTATTCCATTTTAATCCTTATTTTCTACTTTTTTAGTGGCATTCATTAGGGGGACAGCAAAGGAAGAATTTCATTGTACAGGAGGGGGGCAGGACATGTTTCTTTACATATGACAATAAAACTTAAAACTACTTTTCATGATGGAACTCATTGTCTGGTTCTCTGAGATAGCTTTTATACAGATTATTAGAAGTACAAAAATCAATTGTTAAAATAACCAGAGCACTGTTTAAAATGCACAGCCACACATTTTAAGAGAGTTAGATATAAGCTAATTTGAGTTTTGTCCACAGGAAATAGCTGTTCACCCAATAACTGTTCATCCTGTGATCTATATATGTACTGTGTGCGTCTGACCATTAACCTCAGCATCGGTAGTATATCTCGTATAGATGCTCTGTTTCCTCAGTGCTATGCTTCTCTAGACGCTATTTATTTTGAGATGTTTAGCACAGGTCTGTTTTCTCTAGCGCTCACCCTTCCCTTTAACCCAAGCTACATGAAACAAACTGGCCACCCATGCGTGGAGCTGTCTGGTCTATAATTACTTTCCCCTCAGTGCAGCAGGCTTTCTCTGTGCTTTCTCTTTACTGGAGTGCTGCTGCTCTGTGCAACAGTGAAGTAACACACTTTCAGATTTAAACAACCTTCGGCTTAATTTTTTTTATAATCATGTTTCTGAACGTAATCAGAGGCGGAGTGCTTGTGCAGCAGATTCGCTCTGTATGTTTAGGAGTGGATGGCTGATGAGAGTGGAGAAGGTGTGATAACGAAGGCCCCCTTCCTGTCTATATGAATAACGCCGCGTGTATGTGTGTGTGTGTGTGTGTGTGTGGTGTCTGCAGTAAGGCACAGGACGCACCTGTTGCCAGCAGTATTGCACGTCAGTGTAGTAGTTTGTGCGTATGCCCTGGATAATTGCAGGCGTAACTTGTGTGTCACTACTTGTATCTACTGTACTCTGCCCTCACTGATGTAGACAAAACAGTAGTTTTTTTTTTTTTTTTGTACAGGCCCTGCAGAAATGTATAGTACCACTTACGTGTTGATACATCAACTCACTCAAGGGTTTTCTTTATTTTAATATTACGTATGCTATTTTCTCCATTGTAGAACAGTATTGAATGCATCAGCATTATGAAATAGCATTTGTGGAATTATGTAAAAGCAGTAACGGATATACAAGTGTTTTCATCCAAAATCATTTCAGGTGACTACCTCATGAACCTGGTTGAGGAAATGCCTAGAGTGTGCAAAGCTATGTTATTAAAGCAAAACATGGCGACATTAATGGATCGAAAATATGAAAACAGTATTTAAAAAAAAATTATTATGTAACTCCTTGTGTTCTTTCCTAGTTTTGGTGTCTTCAATACAGTTCTACAATGTAAAAAAAAAAGGAAAACTCTTGAATGAGTAGGTGTCTCTAAACTTGCACTGGTACTGTATGTTCAGCAAGAAGGGAAAAATAGACTATAGACATCCTGGGGAAAAATCTTTGCTGTAACTATACAGTGTACATCATTATACTTCTGCAGCACAATATGTGGATACGCTGTCTGTTGGGTGGTGAAATGGTTTATACTATGCAGGTTAATTTATATACAGTACATGAATGACGGACCATGTAAATAAATAACAACTGATAGAAACGCTGATAAAATAAGTGTATTGCATTGTAAAGCTGTAATATGACTCGCGTTTATGGTAGGTGAAATATTGCGGAGAGAATACGCTAGAGAGATATTTTTTACATTTACATAATGAGAAGACAAGACACATTTCATCGCTCATGTAACGCTCATTGACTTTGCTGCCTTTTTGTCAGGAAGATGCATGACTTGTTTGTTTTCTTTAATATTTGACAGTTTATTTATTACACTTTGCTAAACAGTCAGTGAGATTCTAGGGTGACCAAAATGTGGGACGGGCCATCCCACTGCACCTCTTATTTCCCCAATGGGCTAGATGTACAAATGTAATATTGGTCCACCCCTTATATAAATAAACAGAGAATGAGCTTCACAAAGCAAGAGTGGTGGCCAAAAGTATTAGGACAAAATATGCCATGTATTATAGTTCTCCCTGTATACAAAACAGGTGATTTCACTAAATAGTTCTAATATAATCTGACTGAAGAGTTGTATTTTACTGAAAAACTAGAATTGGCTATTTGACAATGGTCAAATATGTATGGTCATCTCCAGGCATAAAGCCAACAGTAAACTGGTGGTGTGAATTTTAGCTTAGAGTGGCATCTGGGTTTTCTATATCTATGGCATCTTTATCTGTACTAAAAAAACCGTGTGATGTAAACTGAATTGTTTGTGTAGTTCGCCATGGTGGTCTCCATACACCTTTTGACTCAAATGCACATGACAAGATGTATGCTAAAATTGTTTAACACAAGTCCCATCAGTTTTAGTTTCAGTTTATTAGTTTTTAATTCAGCTGAGCAATAAACTGGCTTACTAGACTACATAGAAATGTAGATGCTGTCTAGTGTTTCAGATAAGCTTCTATTATGCATTTCCTACAAATGTCATTAGCGAAGTGTCCTTTAATCTACTACTTTATGTGAGAAAACCTATATGGTTTGTCCAACCTTGCATGCATTAACCCCAATCGTTTGTCTGTCTGCTTCTTCTCAGGGGAGATGAGGAATGATCTGTACATCATCCTGGAGAAAGGAGAGTTTGAAAAGGGAGGGAAGACGGTAGCGAGAAATGTGGAGATCACCGTTTATGCACTGGATGTTGCCGGACAGATTCTCAGGGTATTCAATTTGATACATGCTTCAATTAGGCTTTTGTACATCAACACCTTTGTTCAGGCTCTGTTGTAACGTGTGCTCTGTGTTAATAGAAGGAACTGCTGTAACATTAAGCGTGCAATGTCGAAACCATGCATGAGTGCAACAAATCTAAACAAGCATGACGTGCTTTTTCACACTTGCCGACAATGCTATTGTTGGCTTGTGGTTTTCCTGGTTCAGTGGAAAATAAGAGCTGATGGGCAGCATGCATCACTTTGACCTGTTTACTGTGTGCATGTCTTTGTGTGTGTGTTTTTTTTATTTTATTTGCAGGGCTATGTTGCAGCAGGTTCAGGTGAGCCGGGGGACGATGAGTACCACTCATTTGTGCTGTATCACAACAACAGCCCACGCTGGGCCGAGCAGATCAAGCTACCCATCCCTGTCGACATTTTCGGTGGCTCCCATGTCCGCTTTGAGTTTCGCCACTGCTCCAGTAAGAACCAATGACTCTTTGAGCTGTGTATGAAGTGATTACATAAATTCTAGTCATAAATTCTATCCTTAAGTCTAAATCGTGTATGAAGTGTACAAAATGACCAAACAAACCTGCTCAGAAAATTTGTGTTAATAAATTAAATGGTGTTACAAGTTGAGGTCACAGTAGTCCAAACCATGCAAAAATATTATGCCGAGTTTCTGCAAACAGTGTGGTGGGCCGTATGAGGTCTTAAAAAAAAAAAAATCAGACCGGACCACCAAAAGGGATGGAAAGGACCATTAAAGAAGTTCCTGATGGAACCTTAAGTTCCTTGATGGTATCCAAGCACCAGTGCAATGCTGGGATGAGGAGTGCATTAGTGTAGCAGGAGATTATATAGAGAAATAATTGTGTTCTGTTATTTTGCACAATCGCTGCAATCTTATTGCATTTATTAACGTCATATAGTTTTTACTTTGCTAATAACATTTTTATAGTTTTTAGTTCTAGTGAGGATTTTAAAGGAGAGAATCTGTGCCATTACTCTCGCCAGTCTAACAGAACTGAGTAACAAAACTTTATAATTTCTACCTCAATCAGTTTAGCTGCAGATTTTGTTCATATACAGTATAATTTGATCATTATAACTCTTTGGGGTATTTTCAGCTTGGCCTTTAAAAGATTTTGAGCCTTGATACCATTTTCTGCAGAAGAGTTCCATGTAATGCAACGGTATTTCATCTTATCCAGAAAGGGCCATTGTGTGGGTTCAGACATTTATTCTAACCGAGGAGACGGCATTTAAAAAGTGAAGCCAGTGGAAGAAAGTTTGGCCCCTGCTTGATTGTAATATAAACCTACACCTTTCGCAAGTAAAATTGTTCACCCAGATGTTGACTGAAAAATGCACTTTGTGAGATGTTAGTTTTGTGTGTCTATTTCTCAGCAAAAGACAAAGGGGAGAAGAAGCTGTTTGGATTCTCATTTGTCCCTTTAATGCAAGAGGATGGACGAACTCTGCCTGATGGCACACATGAGCTCATTGTCCATAAGGTATTTTGTTTCATATATAGATAATGAACAGTGTAAGGTTTTTTTTATGAACTTCTTGTTTTGTTTTTTTTGTCTTTAAATGTTGCTTATTTACATATTTTGCCAGTTTTGTCAAAAGTAGGTCAGGTTTAGGCAGTGATTTTGTTTACGTTGACATTACATGCCACGTTGTTCAATTCCGTTTTTGTGGTTTAGATCGGATTTGAAGGTCATCTCAGTTCACATTCATTATTGTAAGTGACTTTTATTTCTAATGTGGACCCATGTGCCCACTGAAATGGCACGCATGTACACATTGATACGTCACATCATCTGGGTTAAAACACATAATATGATACACGTTTGCGTATCCACTCATTCTTTTCAAATAATGGATGCAGTTTTAGTAAATAATATGTTTTGGATTTTGGTCCGGAGGATAATGCGCAATTAATAGGCTGTATTTGTTGAGTCCCAAAGAAGGAAGAAAGTCAGGTGCCTCGCTTTAGCTGTTGTAACAGCTCTTGCTGGATCCGCTATGAAATCCTCAAACTGCTGGTGCTGACTGACAGCATCAGTGATGTCACAGGAATTCCAATCTGGGCGTTCTCATTCATCTCACATGACAACATATCGGATCTAGAAACACGTACGAAGGTGCCTCAGATCCAATCTGAAAAGCATCAGATTTGCACATTCAGATAGCCCTAAAAACCCATATCTGTGTCACATTAAGGTACAAAAATCAGATTTTCATCTCTTTTATGCTGCTGGAAAATTTGACATTCATGACTTTGTGTAAATCAGTATACTGGAGGGATCCCTGGGATACAAGGCTTATGCAGCATACTGCTATACATTCATACAGTTTGAACATTTTACATACTAAATTAAGATTAATAAAAAATAAACAGTTTGTGCCTGGATGGGCTCAGGGGGTGTTTTTTTTTTTTTTTACACATATAAAAATAAATCTTTCGCACATGCATAACGACGCTCATGAGTAAAACCACTGCATGTGGTAAAGGAGAGACATGCTTGTGGGAAGAACCTGACCAATTTGTGAGCATTCCTCTCACTCTTTACTTACTTTACTTCAAAGAAAAAAAACTGCCCCAGTAGTGACGTGATATGTCCACTCATGTAGCTGTTCTTCTCTGAGCCATTTTTTCCCTTTGAGCAGCGTACTCATCTTTACATGCAGAGTGATTTCTTTGCTGAGGCAAACATTCACGAGTTAATTCATTCAACCACCAACAATCTAGAAACTGATAGTTTCAGTTGGCCTGTACTGCAAAAAAATAAGAAGAAAGAAATCTTTTTGATTCCGCTAAATGCTGACACGTCATCACTAGATTTAACCACATCCTCCTATCGTTTAAGTGTGCGGCTGTCCTTCAAGTAACAAGTTTCACAGAAATCATCATATGAAGAAATTGTGATTTTTATAAATGTGAGCATCATAAGTGCAGTGGCTTACAATAGAATTGTAGAATTTGTACACACACACACACACACACACAAAGGAAATGACCTATTAAGCCTCAGTGTTTGTGATGAGAGCACAAACTAATGCTAGAAAATACTGTATAACCAAACAACTATTCCACGATAACTTGACAAAATATAAAATATTACCTTTGTGTAAGAAAAATACACTAGAGGCACTTTCTTTGAAAAACTCATTAAAAATGAATTACAAAGTACCTGTGGTGGTTTATTTCTGGGGTTGTTACCCCATGTTTATTACGTTTTGGTCATTTTGTTTTCAACTTTAAAACATAAATATATTATATACTGTTCATAAGTATGTGGACATTTTTTGGGGGGGGGGGTGGGGGGGGGTAATTTTGCGCCGGGTGTACACCACCCATGTAACTGACATGTACACTTTCAGATTTAATTTAAAGGAAAAATATTGCATTAAGCATTTAGGAATTACATCCGTATTTTTTACACAGTCCCTCCATGTTTACAGGCTCAAAAGTAATAAACTTTGCTCTTTTGACTGCCTGAATTATGGAACATCTTGAAATGCAGAAATTTCTCCTTTGACATGCTTTCCGAGTCCTTTACTGCAGCTTATTTGGATTAAGGTTAGGTGACTGACTTGGCCCTTTAAGAACATTGCATTTCTTGACCTTGTGTTGCCTTCATGGTACATTTTGGGTCATTATCCATCTGTACTTTGAAGCGGAATTTGACAGAATTTTTTTTTCCTTTAAAAAAAACCCTTGAATTAAAGCTAAAAGTCTATGCTAGGTGGTTTTGTACTTTTGTGTAATTGCAAGTAAGCATTTTAGATGAAGATTAGGAATTGAGGTCCCCGTTCTTTTTTTTCCAGTGTGAGGAAAACGCTATTCTTCAGGACTGTTCTCGCTACCTCAATCTACCCTTCTTCAAAACCAACCTGCCGGGCAACAACCAAACTTTGAAAAGCAGCAAAGAGTCTTTCTGGATCACCTCATTCCTCTGTTCCACCAAACTCACTCAGAATGGTATACTATTCTCCTCATATTGTGTGTTTAAATGTGTACTGCAATGACTCTCTAAAGCTCTAAGAGCATTTATACAGTATATAGTGCATCTAAAACAAAGAATTTTGTAGAAAAGTCACATAAACTAATATTTTAGAATCTGAACTGTAAAAAAAATTTCCCCTTTTTTGTTTTTATTTTTGAAGATTCTGCTTAAAGCACATAAAGTCAGTATGTAAAAATATTAGTATATTTCTTGAGATCAATTAAAAAAGGATTTACAATAATGACCATCTTCTGAACTGTATGTTAATGTATGCACTCAGTACTTGGTAATAGCTCCATGAATTCCTGCTTCTGCGCATCATGGGATGATGGAGGCAGTTAGCCTACGGCACTGCTGAGGAATTAGTGAAGACCAGGTTGCTTTGATAGTAGCTCATCTGTATTGTCAAGTCAGGTGTTTCTCATTATCTGACAATACCTTGTAGATTCACTATGGGCTGAAGGTCAGGTGAGTTGGCTAGCCAATCAAGCACAGTAATACGGTCAGCAAGCCAGTTAGTTTTAATTTTGGCACTGTGGGCAGGTGCTAAGGAAGATGCTGGAAGATAAAATCGGCATCTCGATAAAGCTCATCATCATGAAGTTCTCTAAAATCTCCTGGTAGATGGCTGAGATACATTTGGACTTGATAAAACACAGTGGAGCAACACCAGCAGATGGCATGGCACCCCAAATCATCAGAGATTGTTAAAACTGCACACTGGACTTCAAGGAACTTTGTGGCTTTCCATCTTTTTGGGAGGATGGTGTTGATCGTCTTCTGGACAACTGTCAAATCCACAGTCTTCCATATTATTGTAGACCGAGTGATAAACAGTATTTGTACTGTATGAATAGTAATTTTGCTCAAACTCAAAATGAAATATTTTTATATTTTGAGATACTGGATTTTTGATTTGCTGTTATCAAAATAAAAAAAGGGGCTTGAAATATTTCACATTATGTCCAATAAATCTAGAATACATGGTATTTTCACAAAGATTCGCATTTTTTTGACATATTTTGGATACTTTTAAACAACAACCGGAATAGCAGTGATAATGAAATGTATTGCTCTGCTTGCTGTCTTCAGGTGATATGCTGGATTTGCTAAAATGGAGGATGCACCCTGAGAGGATCGGTGACAGCCTGTCTAAATTAAAGGAGATTGATGGCTCTGAAATAGTTAAGGTAGGCTACACTGCAATTACACTTCCTTAATGGGCATCTCTAGACATGCTCTAACCAAAATCTTATGTCTCCCAGTTCTTACAGGATACACTGGACACACTCTTCGGAATTTTGGACGAGAGCGCACAGAGATATGGTCTCAAAGTCTTTGATAATCTTGTAAGTTTTGAAATCAGTGTCTCAGTTGTACCTACAGCTTTAGCATTACAGCGGGGTTATTAAGGTTAAGGATATTGTAGCGTGTTTTCTTGCAAATCTTGTCTTCATTATCCTATTGATGTATTGCAGAGAGCGTTTCTGGATCTGTGCAGCACATGGTGGTGAATTGTAGTTAGTCAGCACTTGGATTTGACAGTCTGCAACATATTTTTAAAATTCAGACAAGATTAGACAGCAAGAACAAATAAAACTGCTTCAAACCATATGATTTCCTGCACAGTGTCCAACATGATCAGTATGGCTTCATATTCATAGTCTAATTGACCTCCATAACAATATGAGAGAAATCATCACTGGCATCATGCAGAGATATTGTATTTGTAATTGGAAATGTGCAACAACTCTACACTCTTGTTTTTAATAATATGACGCTTCATTTATCAAATGTACTTTTTTTATGCGTTAATTTAGCAATTCTTTCTTACACGTAAGGATGTGCAGAGTGTACGTTTCTGATCATTACTGACCACACGCATGCAAGAACCTCACTAATGGTAGAAAAGTGTACTAGCAGGTAAACGGCCTGAGCAAAGTTTCTGTATAATGGATTGTTTGTCATATTAGCTTAAATCCTTACTATTAGGATTACTACTGAGCTCGTGTAAAAAATATTAATTAGATTTGGCTCTTGTAACTTTGCGGAGAGATGTAATGGTTAGCAGTGTAACCATGCACATCAAGTGTGGAGGGTTTGCCTCCGGTCTGTGTATCCTGGGTTCGCATCTTGTCCCTGGTGTTTATTTAATTGGGGTGTCCAAATTGCCCGTGTGTGAGTGTAAATGTGTTTGTGCCCTGCGATGGATTGGCACCATGTCCAGAGTTTACCCTGCCCCATGTCCTGGGTTAGGAGAAGGAGAATAGAATGAGTGAGGGTGTATGAGTGAGCTTTGTGGAGGAAATTTGTTTCCAGCACTACAAGCGAGCTAATTTGCTTTTTACAGGAAAGTTGTTTACCATATATGGAGATTTTCTTTATGCAGTTGAGTGTGTATATACTGTGCATATGAGTGAGTTTCACACATTGAGAAATGAGACCTTTGATCTATGATCAAAATTTTACCAGGTTGCATCAACAATTCTGATTTTTTTTTTTATTGTATGATAAACCAGTTTCTATTCCTTTCCTCAGGTGCACATTATAAACTTACTTCAGGACAGTAAGTTCCAGCACTTTAAACCCGTCATGGACACCTACATTGAGAGCCACTTTGCAGGAGCTTTGTCATACAGGTACACATACTTGTTCTTGATTGTAGTTGATCAGCCTGCTTGTTGACTTCCTGCAGCCACTATACAGTATACAGTGCCTCCGTGTTGTGAGGCTGGGTTACTGGATCTGCGTGACCATTTAGTGAAGTGTGAACCTGTCACCTGTCTGTTGCCAAACTCACCCCACAGACCTGGGTCTCAGTGTGATGCTACATTCTGTTCTTCCTCCTCACACACTCCCTTTAACACACTCTTTAACACACTCTCACACAGCCATGCATGCACAGAGGTCCTCTCGAGTCGAGACACCCAAAAGAAAAGATTCTGAACAGAAATAAGATATGTAAGGTACAAGTTTAAGATTATAAATCAGTAGTAAAAGGCTAGTGTGCGTTTGATCTTGTAATGATTATACAGCCAATTGGGTTTGTGTTGTTAACAAAACCTTGTTAATCAGCTTGGTGATGTGTTAGCATATGCTGGCTATAAAATGTTTTTACTTTACCTGTGACATGAGTTATCTGTGTGTATATACAGAAGATCTTTATCATAGGACATATTATTAAAGATGCTAGCATGAGAAACCGACGGCATGAGTTGATCCATAATGCTGATTTTTTTGAGAAAGTTTTTCATCCCTTTAAGTTGCGAGCTACGGTGGCATGGAGGCGTAGTGGTTAGCACTGTGGCCTCGCACATCCAGGGTTGGGGTTCGATTCTCGCACCTGTGTGCGCAGATTCATCCAATAAACATGCAGATTAGGCTAATTGGTGTTCCCAAATTGCCTGTAACGTGTGAATTAGTCTGTGATGTGTGCGTGTGTGGCCTGGGATGGATTGGCACCCTGTACAATGTGTACCCTTTCTCGTGCCCGAAGTTTCCTGGGATTAGCTCCAGGCCTCTGTTGCATTATAGACGATGAATGAATGAAGATGTTGTGAGCTGTTGGCTCAAGGAGCATGAATAAGTCTTTAACTTATAAAAGATTTTATGTAGTAGATGCAATGAAGGAAAATTTTGTTGTTAGCACCTTATTGTTTACATTTGAGATTTATTTGGAACAATTTGACTCTGGAACCCTTGATAATGCACAGTGCATTGTTAGCTCATGGAGACCTAATGAGAGAATTTAACATGTCTTTGGACATTTGCTTTCTTTAATTCTTATAAAACACCTAATCATAATAAGCCATTTCTGTGCACTGTGTCAAAAATATGTGTTAACCCATCAGCTTCTGTGTAATTATGTAATACAGTTACACATGACAGGCACCACTCAGGCACACATTTCTGGGTCAGGTTACGTGGTAATGTTTGAAGGTAGACTGTCAAATGTATCTTTGGTACTGGATAGTGTTGTCTGTATAGTGTTAATCAATTGAATAATCATCCATTAATGTTTTTATGGTGTTGTGTGTCTTGATTATTGTTGTCATTTTCAAATGCCAGTTCCCAAAACAGACATTCACAATGATCATTGATGAAGGATTCACATGCATATACACACACACACACACACACACACACACACACACACACACACACACACACACAGTCACACAAGTGCACTGTTCACACGCATTCATTCTTTTCCTGCCTGGACGACAGATGTTTCCTCAACTTTTGTACCCATCACTCTTCCCGCTTGCTCCCAGTGCAGTCTCAGCTACTTGGTGTCTTATAAAACCTTCATCGCTAACACGGTTTTACTGATGGATTTATCAACATCATACTCCTACACAGTCTCTTACATAATACAACAAATTATATAACACCTGCCCTTCTTGCTCACAGACAGAGAAGTTTAACTTTGAGTGAGAACAGATTTTACATTTGTTGAATAATAATAATGACACCATGACTTGCCAATCGTGTTACTGATCATGATCTCATGGTGTCTCACCTTTAGGGATCTAATTAAGGTACTGAAATGGTATGTAGACCGCATCATTGAAGCCGAACACCAGGAACACATCCAGCGCGTACTCAAAGTAGGAGCTTATGCAATTTTTTTGTTTTCTTTCCAGCTTTGAGCACTTTCCTGTAATGCTGTTAATGTCTGTGTTCCCTCCTTTAATCACAGTGATGCTCTGTTTTTCTCTGGACATTAAGACTTCTATGATGTATTACTTTCAGTGGCTCCTGCATGTGTAATTAAAGCACTAAACACACTGTTCTATTGTGTCACAGTGTAATTGGATAAACGATGCTATTTTTGCAGGCGACAGAGTACATATTCAAATACATTATCCAATCTCGAAGGCTGTTTGCACTCGCCACCGGAGGCCAGAACGAAGAAGAGTTTCGCTGCTGTGTGCATGAACTGTTCATGTCCATCCGCTTCTTCTTGTCGCAGGAGAGCAAAGGCTCTGGCCCTATCATGCACACACAGGTGAGGCCAGTGGACTATAGCTGCTTGATAACATCAGTTATCAATATTTATCAAGGATGATAAAAAAAAGTTTCTTTTTAAAAGTGCTTTTAGACTGGACAGGAATAGGAAATTTATGAAGCCTACAAAGAAGTGTCAGTTATTATTTTTTAAGGTTTGTGCTGTAAGTTATAGTTTTAAAAATCACACAATTTGCTTATCTGCAGCAAGTAAAGAGTGAAAAATCTTGGCTTATTGTTGGACTGCACATTATTCCATGTCAGGTTAGGCAGGTCTGTTTTTACAATCGTTAGTTTGTCTTTATTCTTGTTGTAATTGATAGTAATATTCCCTGATCAGTTGTTTACATATAAACACAATCCATCGACCTGCCTCCTTTTTCACTAATGTCAGCACTGCAGCTGATTAAGTTTGTCAGACTTAAATGATAATGTGGGGGGGGAGGGGGTAATTTGTTGTAATTAAATTTCTTTTTCTCGCATAATATCCTTAATTCATTTTATAATGAAGGAGCAATAATCGATCCTTTATGGTCTGTTTAAACAGAAATCTTAGCACCGTTCTTTAGGTTGAGACGCGCGTGAATGAGCTTGACTAAGTTCCCTGTGCAGCCTGACCCTCTTTCTTTCCCTGAACAGTAGAGAGTTTCATGCAGTGTATTCATTCCACCCCTCAGTCCTCAAACAAGACCAGTTCACATTCATGAGATCTCTATTGTGCTCATGTGAAAATTTTCCCACAGAACAAACCATTCTAATAGAAACTTTATAGGACTGAGGAAGCAGAATCAACACAAAACCTCAGAAAACTAGAAGTAAAACTGGTCCGAAAAATTGCAGTGACAGGAATTGCTGGAGAGTTGAGAGAAGCTTGAGTGTCCTTATGGAACAAGACATGACTCAGAAAGAAAGAAAAACATTGTTCTCCTCCAAACAGAAACTAAAAATCTTCTGTTCATATCTATTTTGGGGTACCTTTTTCGTCTATAATTTATTTTTATTGTATAATTTTCCTGATTTTAATTTTCCCCTTCTTTTCCCCCCTTCCCATCTTAAATACAATTACAGCACATAAAAGAACAATAAAAGAGCACCTGTAAGTTTTAATCTGGATCGTACCACATTTTTTATTTATTCATTTTTTAAACAAAGCTGTTAAACCTGAGTGTTTTCATCTTCATACAGCACAGGACAAAATCAGTAAGGGGAATTCAGGTCAATGCTGTCCTAATCTGTACTAATCCCTGGTCTTAATCTCACACCAGATTCCAGCATTTTGTTGTCTATTTTTATTCACTTCCCTTCACTGTACACTATCTGTAGTTGCAGTAGTTCATGTTACACTGTAGATGTGGTGCTTTCTGTGGTTGGATGGCAGGTATTTCTTTCCGTCAGTAGTTGTATTAGATGCGTTTATACCAGAATGAGATGAATTGAGAGATTTAATTGTGCTTTAATAATTCTTATGCTCTAAATACTATTGTTTAATTTATAGTTTAGTTTATAGACACAGCAAGATAAGAAGACTAGCATGCCAGGGTTTTCCGTTATGCCAGAAATTATAAACTTGTCATTGTTAGTACACTTACTCCATTTCCTTAGTGGAATAACTAATGCATTTATGATTTGTCCACTTCCGATTAATAAATGTAAGGTATGTTATTTTGTTAGGTAATAGAGTAGAAAAAGCATAATGCATCATAAAAAAGATGAGATTTTTGCACTATAGGATCAAAATGAAATGCTCTTTCTCAATCAGCGGTTCTTTGTTGAACAGTGAAATATCTGTAACTATGGTCCACAAAGAAGTATCTAAAGATTCATGCGATTATACAGTACTGTGTGAGAGTCTTGAGCCAGCCCTCATTTCCTCAGCTGGTGGTGTGGAGGTCAAGACCTTTGTTCTGTATTAATAGATTGCATAGATCAGCCAATGAATATAAAATGATTTCAGTAGCAGTTAATATATCACAAAAACCTTTAATGCATTATTAAGAAGTGCATTTTGATGACTGTTGAAAGGGAACGGTCATTACTGGAGCTGCTCAAAGGCCAGTTGTAACATTTAATGAGCTTTAAGAGTTTATGGCAGTAAGTGTCCATCACTGTATATGAGTATTTTATTGCTGTACGAGAGAGAAAATATCCAGGGTGTTTATGAAATATCTAGCAACCCAGACATACAGTATATAGAAAAATCTATTGATGTTTATTTCAGAAGCACAGTGCCTGAACAGTTTCATCTGAACATCACTATGTATACCTTTAGTAAGGTTAAAGATGATGGTATCTTTTTATGTACTTGCTTAGTCTTTTCTGTGACAAGGGCATTTTTTAGCATCAAGGTTGCTTTAGCCTTCTCTTAAAAACAATGAGAGTAATTTTAGCTTTCAGCATGGCAGTAATTTAAACTCTGCAGCCTTTTGAGCCAAGGAATGTGTCAGGAAAATGAAGATCAATGTTATTAAATGTCCCAGTCAGAGGTCTGATCTCCAGTAAATGAAGTCCAGTAAAAAGCTGTGGAATGGTCAGATTATCACCTGTCAGTCTTATTGAAGTTGAATCCTACTGTATTATTTTCAGCCTTGATTTTTCCGTCATGGACAGAATTTTTTCTTCTTAGCTTTTTTTGGGAGCTGTTTTGAAATCTTTGAAAGCACAGCGTGATGAAGTCACTGGCAACAATTTTAGTTCCGCTGCTACCAGAGGCTGTCTCTTAGCGACTCTTTATTCAAATTTATTTACCATGATTTATTATAATTTCAGAGAGTGTTACTGCTGCCACAAGCCTTGTCTAAAAGCCCCCAACTGAGGATGGCGTAGTATGATGAACGTGCTGTAGTATAACGCAAAACTTATGGGATAGCTGCATCGGTTATTGTCATATTTGCTAATATACAGAAAAAAAGATACTCATTACCTAAAGGTTATTTAGAAAAAATCTTCTATTTATGCAACACACGTTTCCTGTATCGCGCTGATCTTATGATCGTAAGCAGAATGGGGTATTTTTAGTTGTTTTGTCAGAGGAACATTTTCATCTTTAATTCTAAGTAAAATGTTGTTCACAAAATTGTGCTCAAGGTGAAATAAATATATGGCATGACCTGTTTTGTAAGTAAAATGTCTAAACTACGCATGTGTGTGTGTGCAGGCAGTGTTTTTGCAGGCATTTCCTGCAGTCTATGGGGAGCTTTTGAAGCTGTTCACTGTCAAAGAGGTGGCCTCATTTGTGAGAGAGACACTGGGGAGTCTGCCGGACGCCTTGCAGTCAGACTGCCCCCTAGAGACTGTCAAACTGCAGTGCATTTCCAAAACTGTAGAGAGCCAGCTGTACTCAAATACAGGTTTGCATACACATTTGCACAGCATTTTATGATCTTGCTAATATGACTGGGTTGGATTAGATTACTGGTTGTAGGTGTGTTATTAAAGGTCAGGTCTGTGTGTTTTAAATCAACACCTTATTATATTATATTATATTATATTATATTATATATATAATGTATTTGATATGATATTAATTAACAATATTATTAATATATGTTTCAGAGTCAAGATGTATTCTGCTCCCTGTGGTCTTGCGTTTGTTACAAAGTCACATGCAGGAGCAGCGGGATCTGGTGATGTGTGCCCAAATACTCACCAGCATGCTGTCCATCATAAAGAAATACGATACGGTGAGACATCAGCCTCTGACATGGCCTGAACCACTCAGAGAGAGACAGAGAGAGGGAGATGAGCTTTTGAGCTGGCAGAGAGAGAGAGAGAGAGAGAGAGACGGAGAGTGATGCAACCTCTGAGAAACACAGCTCTTTAAATAATGGCAGGAAAGATTGAGGACTTTAAACAGGAGTGCAGAACATGCTGTAAATTAGGGTGAAGGGGTGAAGCGAGATTTAGGAGAGATTGGTCAATGGTTGTAGTACATGAGAACACGCTACAGTATCTAAGGGATGTGTGATTTGTGCAATTAGATCTACTATCTCAACACTCTGAGGTAGACTTAGAGTCTACAGCAACTACTGGAAAACATTGAAAAATTGCATAAGAATGTAGTTGTCAACAAATTTTTACATGTTACTGTCAGAAGTGGTGATGCATTTTAAATTAACAGACTAATAAATAGTTAAAAAAAAAAAAAACACGTTCAATTAGTGTTCATACGCGCCAGAACGCTTCATTCTCTTAATGTAAAAAAAATATGCATCGACATCTACTTTATTAATTCATTCATAATGTTCACATCATGTGGCAGCAGCAATGCAGTCATGCAGTTCACAAGCTTCACTTAATGTTCATATCAAACATCAGCGTGGGGATGAGTATGACATCTGTGACTTTGAATGTGGAGTGATGTTAGTGCTGGATGGTCTGGTTTGAGTATTTCAGAATCTTCTAGGATTTTTCGAACAAAACCGTGTTTAGAGTTTACAATGAAAGCTGTGAGAAACAAAAGAGTGCAGACTGAAACACTGCCTGAGAGATCAAAAGAAAATGCCCAGTTTTTTTTCAAGCTACAAGGAGATAGAGTAACTCATCCTGGGCACACACTCACCTAATCAGGACAGTTGAAGACTAGAACTAAGAGCACAAAGAAAACTAATTTTCAACCCTTTAGTTATTGGCTGACCCATAATATAATGAGACCCAGTGTGGCCTTCTGTTGTCATCTTGTGCTTCCTGTCAGCTCAGACCAATCTGGTTATTCTCCTTTTGTTAACAAGGTGTTTCAGCCTGCAGACCATTTGCTTACAAGTGAAAATAGCAGAGCTCTGATGTACTCAAACCAGCTCATCCGGCAATAACAACTGTGCCATAGTTAATGTCGCAGAGATCACACATTTTGCCCTTCGTTCACATGATATCTGATGCTGCCACATGATTATTGCATACATCCATTTTTTTCCTCTTTATTAATGTAGGCATGGAGTGTATAAATGCAGGGCTTAAGTTAGTTTGTGTCTGTAATCAAGTTTTCACACACACTGTGGGGCCACTCTTTAGAGAGGCATCACCTCCACCAGCCCCCTTTTAATACTGGCTGCTTCTCACAGTTTCATTATCACCCTGTCAAGAAACAAGTCACTGCTTACACCCTATTGTGATATTCAATAAGATTCAGTTTCTAAATGCCGCATTGGAATGGTACTTTATGTTTGTATCGCTAAAGGTTTAAAAGTGTGTGAATGTTAGATAAAAAAGAAAATATGAAATAAAAACATTTGAATTAGGTTTGCACTTTCAAAATGCCTCAAATTTCTGTATAGCAGGAAAAATCCATAGCAACTTGACTGTTGTTCCTCTCAAGTCTTTCAGATCATTTAAGGTCTGTAAGTCAAATTTGTTTGTAACACAAATTCTAGCCTTGTTAGAACCACAGGCTACTGATTTAACATCCCTTCAGTGTAGCATCCAGAATTATATTTTAATGCAATTTGAATAAGCATCACAAATTTCTTGGAATTATTTCTCGCCCCCTCTCTCTTATACTTGTGTGTGTGTGTATGCTTTGTAGATGCTGTCATTAACTGCCCATACTGTATGATGTATATTGTGTGTAGGAGCCAGCCATGACTGAAGAAGTTGATCTGATAGTGGAGAGCCTGCTGGGTGTGTTATTGAGGACCATACTGGAGATTTCCAACCGTCCACAAACCCCAGCTTCGACCATGCGTCCTCAGAGTCAGGATGTCACGGTGAGAGAACGCAGATAAATAAAGCATGAGAATTACACTGAGAATGATGCACTGAAAAAGAGAAGTGGGGTAAAAAAGACAAAAGCCCCTGAGGGCCCATTAATTACTGCGCAGCAGGCAAAGCCCTTTATTCCTCAAAGCCTCTTCGCATCAGGTGAATTGTGGGAAAGCTTTTTCTTTGGATGCGATCTGTGCTTTTTTGTATCTTTTCTTGTGTACTGTAAATACCAACCCCAGTGTGTGTCTATAGAATGCTGCTTTTCTGTAGACCCACCGATCCCTCTGCGTTACAGTATTTACTTTGCAGACTGGGTTCAATCAGCACTGTGTCAATAGAGCTCGAGATGATTTGATGTTTCAGCCATGTTCACCAAGTAGCTGTTTATGTTTCGTATTTATAATCGTGTGCCTCACACTTTTTGGGACATGTATCATGAATTCCTTAACACATCGACTGATGGACCGTGGTCCCCTGTACACGAGAGGACTAGAGACCATGGATTAATAAAGAAAATTACCTTATGTAGTCTGATTAGTGAAGTGACAGTAATACAAGTCTTTACGCATGGTATATATGAAGACCATGTTTATTAATATAGGAGTTTGCTACATTTACTACCATGACATTTATTGATGATTTAGTCATCCGTAACTTTAAAAAAATATATTATTTGAACTAACCAAATTATTAACATCAGCATTGTTATTTGTTCATGTGTCCATGCATGTGTGTTTCAGGGGGAGTTTGTGTCATGCCTTTTAGCTCTTCTGAAGCAGATGGGAGATCAACATTACCAGCACCATCTTCAGCGTTTCACCAGTAAAGATGAGTTGAGGGTGAGAATCGCCCAGCTTTAAGATACAAAAGTGCTCATACACAGAATAAAACTTGAGGCAACTTATGTACTTGCTATTAAGCATGACTTTCTGGAAACTGCTGAGCATATGGCACCCAAGGCTCCCAGCCCCAATAAATATAATTACACCATGCTGGGCCCTTGTTCCAGTGTGGCGGCATCAAGCATAAATCTGACATTATGTTCAGCTAGCACCAGTAAAAACGAAGAATTAAACAGAAATAATATGATGAACCAGTTAGTTAAGTATTGGTTTGGAGCCGTTTATTGTATAAGGACCATTTATATAGAATAATAAAAACAAATAATAAGTCGTGTCATAATTAGCTATAACTTTTTTTTTCTTGTTTGCTTCAGTCAAGAGTAATAATAATACAATATAAAAAGCATAAAAAACATAATTGTCCCCCTCAGTTGTTTTGAGTGATATGTTAAAATCAGAATTTTTTTTGGTTTTCTGTGACTGAATTGTCTTTGTTTTTGTTCGTGTCAGGATTTTCTCCTGCAGATTTTTACCGTGTTCCGGATCCTGATCCGACCCGAGATGTTTCCTAAAGATTGGACGGTTATGCGGCTCGTCACTAATAAGTGAGTACCTTACCAAATCTCGATTTCGCTTGTTTTCCCTCTCTGAGGTTAAGTAAACAAACAGATGATGTAATGCTTGCACTCCTGCTGATTGATACTTATGCTTCCCGTCCAGTGCCATCATCACAACGGTTCTCTACCTGTCCGATGCTCTGAGGAAAAACTTTCTTAATGACAGGTTTGATTATAAGGTAAGTGTGTTGTTGTAGTGCAAAGGGCTCCGACTGTAGTCTCCTGCTCTGCTGCTGTTGTACATCTTTCCTTGTTGGTCAACATACACAACACTAACCACAGCAATTGTGGTTGAAAAGAAACGAGGAACTAGTAAATAGAAAAGGAACTATTTAGTGTTATTTACTCACACAGCTACATTGCATCACAGATGAAGTCTTGTGCATCTGGGCTAAACATGAACATATCCTCACTCACATGTGTTTACTTTAGGTCTGGGATTCGTACTTCTATCTTTCTGTAATCTTCATCAACCAGCCCTGCCTTCAGCTTGAGACCTTCTCTCCTTCCAAGCGCAAAAAGATTTTAGAAAAGTGAGTATTCCAAACACTTCTCTCCTATGAGCAAACTGTACTGTTACACCAGATATGATATGATGTAATGTTTCTAACAATAAATATTAAGGCACATTTGTATTGAAGCTAATTATGCTGGCTTGACATTTATCTGATTTATGAATGCATGTGTGTGTGTAGGTACGGAGATATGAGAGTGATGATGGGCTGTGAAATCTTCAGTATGTGGCAGAATCTAGGTATGCGATTGATTGCATAATCTGTAATCTTTTGTTCTGTTTTTCGGCCAAAAAAATTAGTTCAATGCAAAATTCCCATCTTTCTCTACCCTCCCTCAATGTCAACCTCTTTCTCTCTTTTGCTTATAAAGGAGAACACAAGTTAAACTTTATTCCTGCTATGATTGGCCCATTTCTCGAGGTCACACTGGTTCCTCAGCCAGATCTGAGGAACGTAATGATCCCCATCTTTCATGATATGATGGACTGGGAACAGCGGCGAAGCGGCAATTTTAAACAGGTACAACAGTGCCCCCTGCTGCTTCATCGGGCCAGTGTAACAAATACATTGTCCACATGAGCCGATTTAACCTGTAGTCCTGGGTGATGATCTGTCTTAGGTGGAGGCGAAGCTTATAGACAAACTCGACAGTCTGATGTCTGAAGGGAAGGGTGATGAAACCTACCGGGGGCTCTTCAACAGCATGTGAGTGGGAGCATATGCTGATTTTATTTCTCGTATTCAGTGAGTTTATTACTAGGATGATCTAGGACTGGTCAGGTAAAGATATTGCACTCAAGGTTTTGGCTTACTTGATTAATTAAACATTCATTGTGTGTGAGCCTTGCTGAATCTCAGATTATATTCAAAGGTTTTATTCAGGAATGATTCCACAAATAAAAGGTTGTGTTAGGGTATTTGGGAAAATAGTCAATTCAAACTGTTATAGTACTGATTTTGTCTAGTTAATATTCTCAATACTTTCTAATTTAAAGTTATTGTATTCGTTATTTGACAGATCGCTAAAACCTAAACAAGTTAGGAAATAAAATGATCCTTGTATAAATTGAAATGTTAATGGCCTGTAGGGGCAGTACACATTAACAATGTGCAAAAAAGCAACAGCAAGACCAAAAAACTTCAAAAAATCACTTCAGCACATGAATATTTTTGACAAAATGTCAAAGGGTGAGCCCTTATTGAACATCAGCTCATTAGCGTTTATCTAAGAGATCAAACAAACCTGAAGGATGTTTACAGACTAGAATCTACTTTTATTTGTGTGTGTGTGTATTTTGTATTTTTATTTTTTTAAATAATGATCACTTGATGTTACCTTATCATGGCAATTATATGAGCATGTGGACATTGAAAGCACACCTAAAGGATGCAAGTTATTCAGTAGAAATAATTATTCCACACTGTAAAGCTTAAACACTTAACTGTAACATTTAACATTAAATCATTTTTGCTAGGCTTTTTCTTTGTGATTATGACTGTCACAATTTGTAGCCGATCATTGTTGAGCATGTGGTGTTCAGTAAGAACCTATACTTTTTATTTGTTGAGAGAATTATATCGTATTTCTGAATATGTTATCGTGTTTTTGGATTTGCGGTTGTGTTTTTGAATTATGGCTTCACCAATAGATGTAATTCTTTTGAGGTAACAGGATTCTTCATTAGCCCAGTGTCTCAGGTTGAATATTTGCAGTATTTATATGAAATTGTCATTTAATCAGCAGATGAACTGATCAGACTTCAGAATTGATTCAAACAGGGGTCAAGGTCACAGTAATGTAAGTTAGTTGAAATTGATTTTCTTAAATTGATTGAAATTGATTTTCTAATAGCTTCCTTGCTGTTCGAAGTACAGCCAACAAGATCTACTAATTTTATTTTGCTGTACACTGAAGGCATTTGAATTTCAGAGCAGATGATAAATATGAGATTCTGATGATAGATCAGAAGTTCATCGTTCATTTCCTGGATTTAGATATCTAGATGTGGTATGCTTCTTAAAGAAAATCCATAGTTTGCTTAAACCCACCCATTTATCAAGTGATTAAAAAAATATTTGAACTTATGACAGATACCCATGTTCATGCTATATGCTAATTCTTTAAATACTTAATACTTCTGAATGTTTATTCATGGTAAAATTACTACAGATATATAGAGGCCATACCATGAGATGCAACCCACTTCTCAGCAGGAAGACTCAGGAGGCCAAATTTAGTCTGGAATTTGCAGAATTTAAAGTTATGGAATCAAGATTAACCTGCACCAAAGTGATAGAAAGGCCAAATTGTGTGGTGAAACATGATCCAAAACATGCAGGCTCTTCAGGCATCCACAGTGAAGAGACTTGGGCTTGCATAACTGCTTCAGGAACGGACTCACTGACTTTTATTGGTGATGGGACTCATGATCGCAGCATTTTATCATCCGGTCTAAATTGGATGAATTTCATCAAGCAGCAAAATCCTGACTACAAAATCACTATGCTGACAAAACAAAGCACTTTGTCTCATGGTAGTCTTTTGATCCTAGTCTCAAATGTCTTCAGTGTGTAGCAAAAACACAAGGATTGTGCTTGCCGTATTATCGGTTCGTTCGAAGGTGACATTATATTTTAAGGGTATTTGAGAAATACAACTCAGCATTAAGAGGAATTCTATTTTGTCTTCATTTGAGACATCCCGTCGATGCTGTTGGTGTCCAGTTGATTTTGATGGTGTTTTTTATTTATTTATTTTATTTAGCATGTATGGGCCATTGTAGCAACTGTACATGATTGTAGGTGATGAAATCCTTCTGCATTTTTCTAAATGATTCCTTACCCTCTTTACAAACAATTCAGGCTTACATTACCAACTTTACAATCACAATGCATAACACAGGGATTTTTTTTACCTGTAAATTGGCATAATGATTGTTTATTGATTATTATTTAACCTTTAACCATGCGGCCTTCCTGACGTCCATATACGACTGCCTCCAAACACCCGTGTAGTGGCAGTTTATCTTTGATCGGCTAGCAGCATGGTTCTGATAGATGTCCATGTGGTAGTTGTCTCTAAATATTTTATAAAGGGGATTGTGTGTGATCCTTATGCCTTACCAGTTTGTGCTTGTGTGTGTGTGTGTGTGTGTGTGTGTGTGTGTGTGTGTATATATATTTGCTTGCGTGCGTGTACAAGAGCGTGCATGCTTGTGGCTTCGGATTCTAAACACATAACCTATGGGCATATCACAGCTGTATTTACACTGTTCTGTTTGTTTAATCTAGTGGCAAATAGAAGAATCCCCAAAATATCATCTCTGTTTAATTTGCTCAACTTGACATTTAAAAGCATCCTGAGCCCAATCTTTCATTTCTTTCTCTAAAAGTTTTGAAATTAATTATTTCTAATATCAGGGGAGTTATTTATTAAACACTCTCCCTATGCTTATGTCCTCTCTTCTTTCTTTACCTTCTTTACACTAACAGTACTAACCATCTAACTAACTTGTATGAGTGGGTTTTCTGACTTTAATCTATTAATATGACTTTGTCTCATCTCTGCTTTCCTGGACTAGAATTCCTCTGTTCGGTCCATACCCTAGGTAAGACACACCACTCACTGTTTCTGTGGTTAGATATGTGAGTAGGTTGTGCTTGCATGTGTGTGTGTGAGACTGGGAATAAGGCTTAATAGGGAGATGGTAAGTGTGTGTGTGCATTGATATGAGGTGAACTAATGAATGACTTGTTTTTTTGTGGGTATGTTTGTCTCAGTCTTTTAAAGAAGATCGAGAGAGAGACATGGCGAGAGAGTGGAATCTCATTAATTGCAACAGTAACACGTCTGATGGAGAGACTGCTTGATTACAGGTGAGTGTAACACACACACACGCACACACACGTATATAACTTTTATTAAGACTTAAAATTCCCTGCTAAAATTATAATCTTATTTCCTCTTGCTTGAGAATTATTTACTTATTGCTTAACCTTTTATGTTTTATGGTTCTTTAAACATATTCATTAGAGCTTGGAATTATAAGTAGACCTTTGATAAGATTAAATAAAATTTTAGAGCATTGCGATTTTCGATTCAAATTGAATCTTTAGTACTGATGCTTATTGTAAATTTTTTGTATATTTCTTACATATTTTAAAGTGATAAAAACTACTAAAAGTATTTATGCTGTGTAACTGATTTATTTCTTATTTTAAATGTCACATCTCGGTAAAAAGCGAAAATCTTTCTTTCTTCTGCACCACACCAGTCCAATAGGAGGCTGTATTGCACCAACTACCTTTAAACCCAATAGTAGAAGTAAAAGATTTTATTTTATTTATATACAGTTTATGTATTTTGTAAGTAAATTTTTGGAGCAATGAACATTTAAATTTACCTAAATATCTTTAAATTTGTGACTTCATTCTTGAATCCAAAACTGATCCCTCGATTCAGTTAATTGCATCGATCTGCAAAAGATCGATTAAATTGCAAAATCGATTAAATCGCACAGCGCCAGTATTCACAGTAATGTTATTTCTTAACCATGATATTTTATTATTTCTTTATATTTATTTCTGTGGTTTTCGTGAAACCTTAAATACATGTAAAATTTCAAGCCAAATTCCAAATGTACTCTTATTCATTGCATATGCAGTGTAAAAGATCATTGAACACTAGAACCTACATAGTACAGTGTTTGAATCTGATTGGTCAAAAGGTATTAATTTCCTGTAACAGCAGCTCTGACAGTAGTACCTTCTGTCAGAAGCACCTTCACAGAATCAAGCAGGGATTAGGGGAATGAAAATTAGGAAAATGAGTCTGAATACGTGAGGTAAAATGTATAAATATAAAATGGTCAGATTGATCCTGATGAGCAAGCTGAGCGAGACGGTGTCAACGAAAAACTCCCTGAGATGGCAGTCGGAAGAAATCTTGAGAGGAACCAGACAGGGAACCCACCCTCATTTGAGAACTTCATTCTCAGTAGTGCCAACTGTAACAGTGTCAAATCACTGGCTTATAATAATCATATTGTTATACCTTGTTTGTATAAAGGCTAATTCAAAGGCGATCTCTAAAATGATACTATAATTTGTCAAACCGCAACTTTATCATATTTTGCAGATGTTCCTTATTATTAAATGTACCTGTAAACAAAAAAAGATTATGCTATATTTTTAATAAACTGAACTTGGTGATAGTTGGAAAATTGCTCTAATATAGCCTACTGTAAAGTTGATTGTTTTTCTCTTACAATATCTAGCATGTTGTATTACTTACACATGACATGCTTTCATATTCAGCTACAGAAAAATACTGCATTGAATGTCCTATATTTTTCTTTTTTTAACATGGTTGACATACACTACTGTTCAAAAGCTTGGGGTCACTTGCAAATTTCTTTGTTTTTGTTTAGTGATTTATTTTCTACATTCTACAACAATACTGGGGATTTCA
>JAQMYG010000004.1:11316857-11334930 GCA_030014215.1 Clariallabes teugelsi
AATGTAGAAAGAAATAAAAATCAGGAACGATCATGGAGTTAGAAAGTGACCCCAAACTTTTGAACGGTAGTGTAGGTCTCGGAGGTCCCTCAAAGTTAGTTGGTTAATGTTCGAATTAAAAAGGAGAAAAGCAAAAATAGAAAAAGGGGGGGAAAAAAGCTAAGCTATAATTGCATATGAAGTTTAATTCCACAGGGACTCCAAGTCAAGGAGTTTTTGTGTGTTTTTTCCAGGGATTGTATGAAACTTGGAGAAGTGGATGGAAAGAAGATTGGCTGTACTGTCAGTCTCTTGGTGAGGTTCTTTCTCTACACTCATCACTAGCATTAAGCCTGTACCTGTCTGCCCACACTGGCTTTCACACTTTCCTGCATCCCTCTGCTGTGTAGACAACAAGCTGTCAAACACATCCAAACCTAACAGCCTACCCATAAGGTCTGGTTTCTGTAAAACCGCTAATTTAACTTCTTCAGAGCAGCAATGGTTTGGATTATTAATTTGTTTAGTCTTTGACTGTCAAGTCAAAAAAGGTTTGTGTTGCTCATGTAAACTATCATGTCTTGGCAAATTTTTGTTTGCTGAATTCACCCACACACAAGAATCCAGATCAACAACTTTGGTATGCGGGTGGACATCTTTGGTCTCATTTATTTATAAAGCAGAAAACACTTGATCCTTGGCCAGTTGTCCATCTTTTTCTCACCACCCCTCTTCTCCCACTTTCGTTCTCACTTTTTTTTTTTGCTCTTCATCTCTGTGCAGAACTTCTATAAAACCGAGCTAAATAAGGAGGAGATGTATATCCGCTACATCCACAAGCTGTATGACCTGCACTTGAAAGCACAAAACTACACAGGTAATGGCATGTGTGGGTGGAAGAATGATGCTTTAGAGGGGCATGTAGGGTGGATGCTGAAAAGAAAAGAGAATGATTGCAGCCTGGTGGGTGTGTTGTCATGACTTTGTGTGCTTTTTGTGTGTCTAGAGGCTTCTTACACACTGCTGCTGTACGATGAACTGCTGGAGTGGTCAGAAAGGCCGCTGCGAGAGTTTCTGAATTACCCCATGCAGAGCGAGTGGCAGAGGAAAGAGTACCTGCACCTTACCATCATCCAGAACTTTGACCGCGGCAAGGTCCCAGATTTTTACCTTCTGATACTAATCTTCCATCACACAAACACCCCCAAGATCCCCCCGTCCCCCAGTAGTGTTCTGTTCTTAGACCCTTTGTCCTTGGTTCCTTTGTTCTTTCCTTGTAGTCTGTTTTGTTTTTGTTGTTTTTTTTCCCCCCTAACACTTTCCACTATTTTATTAGTGATTATGTTTTGTGCGTCTGTGATACATTTTGAATTTGTTATTTTATTTTATTCTTTCACTAAAAATGATTCAAATCATTAACCATTTTTTTATATTACGCAACGATAACCCTAGTAAATACAAAATACAGTTTTTAAATGATGATTTCATTTATTGAAGGGAAAAAAAAATCTGTGTAAACCTGCCTGACCCTATGTGAAAAACTAATTGCCACCAAACCTAATAACTGGTTGTCCCAAACTTGGCGAGCATTTGCTATAACTGGCAGTGAGTCTTTCACATCACTGTGGAGGAATTTTTGCCTACTCTTTTTATTAATTTTTTTTCCCAGAATTGTTTAATTCAGCAACATTAAAGGGTTTATCCTGTGTAGTGTAAGATTGCGCCACAGCATCTCAATCAGATTGAAGTCCGGACTTTTGACTAGGCTACTCCATAACCTTCATATTAAATCTTTTTGATCGATTCAGAGGTAGACTTGCTGGTTCAGAGGTAGACTTTTGGATCATTGTCTTGCTGCACAACCCAAGTGTGCTTGTGCTTGAGGTGATATATATTCTCCTTGATGATTTTCTGGTAGAGCTCAGAATTCATGGTTCCATCAGTTATGGCAAATCATCCAGGCTCTGAAGCTGCAACGCAGCCCCAGCCCATCACACTACCATTATATTTGACTGTTGGTATAAATGTTCTTTTTAGGAAATGTTGTGTTAGTTTTATGCCAGATGTAATGCGATGCACACCTTCCAAAATGTTCAACAGCATATTTGCCTTGGGTACGTCTTGGGGATTTAAAAAAGATCTTTTTTGGCAAGTGTAAGATGAGCCTTTATGTTCTTTTTGATCTGCATTGGCTTTTGCCTTGGAACTCTCTCATGGGTGCAATTTTGCCCAGTCTCTTCCTTATTGTTGAATCATGAATACTGACTTTGATGCCAGCAGTTCTTGTTCTGGGTCCTTTTATGAGCTCCTGGATGAGTTGTCGTTGTGCTCTTGGAGTAATTTTGGTAGGCCAGCCCACTCCTGGGAAGGTTCACCACTTTTATCCATTTTTGAATAATGGCTAACATTGTGGCTCACTGGAGTACCAAATCCTTGGGAAATGGCTTTGTAACCCTTTCCTGACTGTTGCTGTTCAATTACTTTGTTTTTCATCTATTCTTGAATTTCTTTTGATTGTGTTATTTTAGCATTCTTGTTTGTCAGACAGCTTCTATTAAAGTGCTTTCTTTATTCAACAGGTCTGACAGTAATCAGGCCTGGGTGTGGCAACTGAAATCTAACTTACATTTCCAAAAATCACAGTTCATTCATGATTCAGCAAGGGAGGGGGGGGGGGTATTAACTTTTTCACATAGGGCCAGGTAGGTTTGGACAGCTTTTTCCCTTAATAAAATAAATCATTCATTCAATCATTTAAGTGTGTCAAATATGCAAAAAATAAAAAATCAGGAAGGGGCAAATACATTTTCATGGCACGGTATACATCTTACCTCAGTCATTTTTATCTTCTTCATAGCACACCACTACCTTCAGGGAATGCACTTTATATATTTTTTTCTTTCTTCTCCGTTTTTTTTATTCTCAAGGTTGTTTGTAGTCTGCCTGTTGCATAGAAACATCTCGTTGCTTCGGCTTCATCACCTGCTGATCAAAATATCAGTTGGAGATCATTAGTTACCCATCACAACAAAATGACATTTACATAATTAGCACCCTCATCAGCAGCAGCTTGAATGAAAATAAAACCTGACTCTTCCCACTGCCTAGTCTGCCTCTGTACTCCTGAATCAAGCCATGTCTGTATCATTGCTAAAGGATTAGGAAGCAGCAGGGAAGAAAAAACTTCGTTTAATTAGCGTCATAGCAAAATTCTCTTAAGTTCCCTGTGAAAGCTTTTTCATTGCAAGTAATTGTGTCGGTGATCATATGCTGCCCCCCCATGGAAGTTAACATGGTGTGACACCTGTTTTATCTTTTCCTCTTAGTGTTGGGAGAACGGCATCCTCCTGTGTCGAGAATTGGCTGATCAGTATGAAGCATACTATGATTACAGGAACTTAAGCAAAATGAAGGTATGCTCCAGTGTGGATTATTATATTTAAATCAAGCTGTTTATTTTACAGTGATACACGGAGTGGCTGTTCTGTCTCAGATAAATGTGCACTGACATGCTTCTTCTGAAATGTCTGAAATAACCAGATGCTGGAGGCCTCCCTTTATGATAAAATAATGGACCAGCAGAGACTGGAGCCCGAGTTCTTCCGAGTTGGCTTCTATGGGAAAAAGTTTCCCTTCTTTTTACGGGTATGTAGTGAAATCTACCAAAAGCTTAAAATACGTTTTGGGCAGTAAATTCCTAAAGCCTTAGATACACAGCTGTAATATTTCAGTTGTGAGTAGTCTGGGTATTGCATATTTTCCATTTTCCAACATTCCACTTTTGTAGATTTTTGAGGTAATTGAAAAATGATTTAACACACATTAAAAACTAGGTGTGACACTAATGATATTAGCTTTTGGAAAAAATGTTCAGATTTTAAGACACTGCCAGGTTTTAAATCTCATATTGGAAAGAGGCCTTGCTCGCTTTTAAAATGTTCTTCCCTAAAAAGTGTACAGATCTAAATGTGAGTCAGGTTATAAACTTTGTGTAATGTGACTGCCGCTTTCCCCATGTTTTTAATATAATTTCACAGTGTCGTCTTTTATTGCCTTCGCATCCACTTGGTGGCACTCTTACCCCTCTGGTCTGTTAAATTTTGGTGTTTGTGTATGTCTTTACACATGTTCGTGTGTGCTTTTCAGAATAAGGAGTTTGTATGTCGTGGTCACGATTACGAGCGTTTGGAAGCCTTCCAGCAGAGGATGCTCAACGAATTTCCTCATGCTATCGCCATGCAACATGCTAACCATCCAGACCAGACCATCTACCTGGCTGAGGCCCAGTGTATCCTTCTACCAATGCATATACGTGCACGCACACACACACACACACACTACAAAATAATGACTGTTGCAGATTTAATCTCTCCCTTATTTACGAGCTCTACATGTGACCAGATGTTTGCATGTGGTATAAAATAAGTCCCAGCTGTGTTTGCTTGTGCTTTTTTTGGTTTGAGTGGCACTTGTGATGATGGGACATGGGATTTTGTGCAAGCTCAGGATTACTGCTGTAAATGCATGTCTGTTCAGTGGCATAAAATCGATTCTGTCTCACTGCGCCTGGCTACAGGAGACGCCAGACAGTGGACACAATCATGCACGGTCGGTGGGACAAATATGTTGAAGGCTGGAGCATGCCGAATGTGGTTCTTTCTCTTGAGTGCAATTAGTGCAGACATAAGCGGTCAAACTGCATTAGCCTGGCGCTTTGTTATCCTCGCAAGCAATTAAGCAGTACCCTTCCTGAATTGCCGCCATACTTAATTCATATTTCTGTGCTGATGAGTTCTCATGGATCTGCTGTGTGACCCACCGTTTACTCAAAGTGTGTACATATGCACGGAAGATAGGACCTGTTTGGCAGTTCTACAGTAGTAAGGACAATATTTCATGTCTACGATATTTCTTCAGATATTTAATATTTCAACTTGTGTGTGTGGTGTAAAACAGCTGCATGCGTTTTCTGAAGTGAGGTAACATTTTTGAAGGTGTTCGGACAGCTATGAAAAGTTCCTTGCATGCACACTGATATACGTAGTAGTAAATGGTTGGTCTAGCTGAACAGTGCTAGAGGATTGGAGGAAGAGTGGTGCAGTGTGTAGTGAGTGCTTTAAAGTGGGTGGGTGCTGGTCCATTTTTAGCTTTATAGGCATCAAGTTTTTAAATCTGATGTGGATAGCTAATGGAAACGAGAGTTGGGAGTGTAGCAATAGGGTGGTGTGGTAAAACTTCGGAAGGTAGAAAACAATGATGCTCCTGCATTGTCTGTAGGTTGCCTAGGTTGTATGGTGTTCAAGGTCAGGTCTGCTATTAGCGAGTACTGCTACTGTTTTAGCAGTCCAATCCCAGAACAACAAAGGACTGAAGAAGAACCTGAGTGACTTGTGTGGACAGAAATGGGCAAATGCACGAAAGCTCTACTGTTTAGGGTTCTAGGTTGTTGGTCTGTGTGAGCTAGAGATATGGTTTATTGTATATGTCATTTTTCTTTCTTTATCCCCATAAAAATCCAAACTATGCCATCAGGTGATAGTCGCTTATGGTCGAGATATGGAAATAGATGGATGGAAATAACCCTGTGTACTAGTGGTATTCTTGGTATACGAGTAAGTGCCTGAAGGGTATATATAAAATTCTTGGCGGACATAAAAACAATTTATGGATTAGAGAAAAAAAATATTTTAGGACAAAATGACTTTTATGTATGGGAAGACATTCTAAGCTTATCTCTCAATAGACAGAAATAAAAGAGATTTTAGAAACAGTTTTAAAAAGAATACATTCTAATCATCATTAGTGGATAAAGCGAGTTTTGAAAGATAAATCCTAGAAGGGAAAAAATGCACATTAATACAATTGTAAGGACAATTGTATGTATTTGCATCATTCCAACTATGTTGTTCTCTCTGTATAAATATTATAGTCTGTTGTATGTTATCCTATGATGTATAATCCCAATACATTTTAGCAAGTTACTTATGCAAGGAACTGTATTTATGGTAATCAGAAAGAGTAGGGACAGAAAAGAGGCCTGCAAGGATAGTGTGTGTGTGATCAAAATAGTGTGCAGCTTTTTAAACAGGTGCACTGGTGCATATCAAACTTCTAACACTGTTGTTGTTCATACTTTGTATTCAGTATTGGCTACAGCATTCAATGATCTATTGATCATCATTAGTCCGGAACACATCTCTGTAACACTCCTTGACACAGTCCTGACTCAGACCTGCAAATCTACGCAGTGACTCCGATCCCAGACAGCCAAGACGTCCTCCAAAGAGACGGCGTCCCGGACAACATCAAGAGCTTCTACAAAGTCAACAACATCTGGCGTTTCCGCTATGACCGGCCTTTTCACAAGGGCACAAAAGACAAGGAGAATGAGTTTAAGGTGTGCTGACACTGCGGTGGGCTTTAGCTCTCTGCTGTCTGCTTGCTTCTTTGTCTCCATTCTCATTTCCCCTTCTTGGATATCTGTCCTGTTTTCTCTGTATGTGACTTGGGTATTCATGCCTATAATGTGTGGAGCATGTGTGTAGAGCTCAGGTGTGCTCTCATGTGTTGCATTATTCACTCACAGCCCAGTGAGGCTAATTAAAGTTTTAGAGGCCAGGAGAACGGGCTCATTCCAAATATCATTTCCCTCATCTCTCGCTCAATACCCAGCCCAGAAAATCACATCCAAAACGCGCATCCTATCTACCGCTGGGGTTAGATTTCCGGCGGCCTCTAGTGGGTATAACGTTTGAAATAAGCAGTTTAGCCTGCCAGATATTGCGTTTTTCCCTGACACTAGGGTGTGTTTCACTCTGCCTCACTCATCATGAAGTAATATTTTTTTCCCGAAATCTCATTAAGAAGCTAACTTAAGATGAGGTGATATTTAGATGATATGATTATATTGGAGACAGTTTGTTTGAATCTCATCTTCAGTAACTAAAGTTCTCGTTGAGTTCTTCCTTCACATTATTACCTGTTTTTTTATGCATCAGGTAAACCAAACCCAATAATCCTTCTGAGAATGCCATCCAGAGAAAGGGATATTAAATTGAAGTTTTCAAGAATAAACACATGACAAAGTGAGGATAAACTTTGTTTTGGTAGAAATTGAATGCTTGCAGTCCTGAGGGGTAAAGAAGAGAGAGGTGCCATGTACTGTACGTTGCAGTGCACCATGGAATAAATCTGAGCTTTTACATTTTGAGAAACAATGCTGCATCAGTGTTGGTAACCTTTAGCACTGATTGTGACTGTTAAACGTGAGAATTGTCTAAATCCACTGAGCTGCCTCTGTGCATGTTGCAAAACCTACCTTACATAATAACTCGTATTACAAAAAAAACAGCATAATGTACAATGCATTGTAATAGACAATACAAACAGCACACAATACGCAGAACAGCATTTAATAGTAGCTGTCAAGCCAGAAATGATAATGAATGCGTAGGGATTGATGTTATTGTATTTCCAAGCATGAGTCAGCGTAAGACTGCCAGTGTTATTATCCTTTTACGATGCCTTGTGCCTGGAGCAGAAGCAGCTCACATGTTGCTTTGTGTATGCTTTGGCCCTCAGAGTCTGTGGGTGGAGAGGACAACAATGACCCTGGTGCAGAGTCTCCCAGGGATCTCTCGCTGGTTTGAAGTGGACAAGAGAGATCTGGTGAGAGCATCAATTCTCATCACCCCCGTTTCTTTTTTTTTTTTTTTTGGATTTGGTTTTGAGCTGATCTTTCCTGCTTTGACTTGTCTTTAACCACTATGTGTCATGGTGCAGGTGGAAGTGAGCCCGCTGGAGAACGCCATCGAGGTGATTGAAAACAAGAACCTGCAGCTGCGCACGCTCATCACGCAGTGCCAGACTCGCCAGATGCAGAACATCAACCCGCTCACCATGTGTTTAAACGGTGTAATCGATGCTGCTGTGAATGGCGGCCTTGCCCGCTACCAGGAGGTGTGCAAAAATCTTAACCCACATTGTTATGTTTGGTTGTGGATTTAGATTTAGATTTAGAAGATGGTTTAAATGAACCTATAGCTATTTTTTTTTCTTTCAGTGATGCATTGGTGTTTTTATTGGGCGGCATTTTAACCAGAAAAGAATCTTGCCACGCATCATGTTTAGGATGGCCTTGAGTAATGCTGTGCTTAAGAAACTTGTATATTTAATATCAGCCATCATCAAATAAGACCACAACTATTATGGTGTTTATTGAATAACCTAGAAATATAAAAATGACTGTTAACTAGGGATGGGAATCACCAGGGGCCACTTGATATCAAAGTACCTACAATAGGTGATGATTAAATTGCTCCTACCATACAGGATGGTGTAGTGTGAATAGTTTAGAGCACCACCTAGAGCATTATACAGGAATGGCAACATTTTACTACTTCAAATGCAAACCCATGTAAGTAAAAAAAAACAATGATATATTTTGAACTGCCACACAAAAGAATCACAATAAGTAACTTCATCGTTTTTTCCCCCCATCTCTACTGTTAACTAAAGCAGTACATAAATGTAAAGCTGGAGCTCTTGTCTAGTAAACAGAATAATGGAGAAATCTAAACGAATTAATAGCACATGGTAAAACCATGGAAGCATGCAAAGTGGTATAGTGATTGTATAGTGTATAAGAAGGCAACATAAGAGATATTTTTTGTTAAAAGATTGGTGTTAAGTTACGGTATATAAACATGCACACTTTTTAGCAATTAAAATCCACAATCCCATTTTCTTAACTCCCTATGAATAGGGTGTTTAGTCAGTGTCACATATTTTTGCATGCGTTTAAAAACCAGTTTACACCAACAAGTGTCATTTTTCATTTCTGTGCTTTCTGCACTTATTAGTATTAAGTATTATGACAATGTGTCTTGACTTTATTTAATCATGTTTTATCACTTTATTTTTTGTGGCAGATACAGCGCTGCTGACATCAAATGTAAAAAAAAAAAAAAAAAAAAAACCTGTGGCTATCTCAGGTGATCCCATGTGGGCTTGTGATCCCTAGGGATTAAAAAAAAAACATGCTGTAAAGGAAATATATTAGAATATTCTTCATTTCCTTATTAATTGCAGAATTGTGCAGTTAGCTTTTATAGTTTTAAGGCAGTGCCTTCTCTTTGATGGATTCTTCTAGACAGCCTGCTGTTTTTTTTCCCACTCTCCTGGTGCATGCTGTGTAGTAGAGAAATGAACGAACAGCTTCAAAGCACTTTCTTTACAGTGTTGTTAAAACTCTGGGAAAATGTTCAACATTTTTAAAGCTGCATAAGCCTGAGCTGGGTCAAAATTGCCACTCTCAAAAATTTAGACGGACAGCTGTTGCATAGCAACCTTGTTTTAATAAGGGGCAATTCTGGCCCACCTGCATGAGTGTGTGCGTGTGCATGAGGATGTGTGCGAAGGTACTGTAGGCAACGTATAGCGCGCACGTGTGTGTATGCCTCAGTATGCAGTGCTGCTTCAAGTTCCTGTCGAAATATTACATCTGTTATACAGTAGTAGTCTAATTCGGCTTGTTTTTAAATGGTGGTACTTTTTCTTTTCAATTAATGTTTAGATTTATTGCTACTATTTAGTTTCAGTCCTTAAGGAAAAATCTATTTCTCTGCTCAAATTTGTAAACCTCTCAGTTTTAATCCACTCATTCTAATATGTTTTTTTTTCTCCCCTCAATCCACCCTAACAGTGAATTCACAAATCTGTATTATATTGTATTCCTCAAAGATATGAAACAAGACTATGAATAATCTCTATTTTGTAATGCATTTTTTATCTTCAAGTGAGAAACAAACTTTTAAGCAATATTTGCAGTCATTTATGTTGGTTCACAGTGGAGCCAGGCACAAAATGAACCTTAATACTTGCACTTAATTACAGTGATAATGCTAATTCTTCCCTGAACATCATTTGATGTAGAAAGCAGCTTAATCGTTGCCTGGGAAACAGTCTGAATGAGTTCAAACAGTCGTAGTTTATTAGCTTGTCCTTAGATGTCGAGAGTGATGCCGGAGCGTATGCCATATCAGATTTATAGCACTGAAGTCGCTCTGTGTGACTCTTTGTAGTGGGAGGATGGCGCACCCTCCTGCAGCTTCTCCTCTCTCACTGGCTCTTTGGAGATACACCGCCATTATTCTTGGAAGAGATTGCAAACACGTCTAGCTCCGTTTTCCGGTTTCCCTCATGCTTGCTCTCTCTTTCTTTCTCTCACTCTTTAAATTTTTGAAAAGATCGGGAGCTCTCTCCTCAATGGTATTACATTAAAGTGTTGTGTTTCCTCAAAGCATCTGGTTTTTTTTTTTTTGTGTGTGTGTGTGCTATGTTTCTAAAGAAACAAAGGCTTTTGTTTGGCACACTGACAGAAGTAAATAGCATTAAAAATGTACATAATCAAAGAGTAAAATGTGTAAGTACATAATTAAAATGCATAAATAGTGAATGTTATAACAGCATGACATCTGCTTATACCAGTAGGTTAAAAAAAAATCTATGACACTATGGATCATGACACTATCTGCCACCTATAAGAGAAACATTACTAGGAGATTATTAGATGCTTAAAAAAAATTTCAAGTTGTTGAACTTTAAAGCATTTCCTGTTTATGTACTTTTATTTTAGCTGCCAAGATTTGGGGGTATAAGGCAGCAGCTACAGAAAGATTACCATCCTCCATTTTTTTGCTTTGAAGAGCGTGTGGGATGTGTATGCGCATAACATCAATCATGTTTGGATGTTTGGGTGGGGTAACTGATTGTAAGTAACGTGTGTGTGTGTGTGTGTGTGTGTGTGTGTGTGTGTGTGTGTGTGTAAAATGCAGGCATTCTTTGTAAAAGACTACATGATGAATCACCCAGAGGACGGAGATAAGATTGGCCGCCTCAGAGAACTCATGTTTGAGCAGGTCAGTGTTGATTTCATCGTTTAACACAAAGGCAATACTTTACCTTCCTAATCGTTTAATACGTTCAATCTTCCTTACTTCTATGTCATTTGCAACATAAATTATAAGGTAAATTCATTTATCCAACACATGGAGGTGAAACTAACAGGTCAAAAAAGGCAAAGGTTTCTAATACATCACCTCCATAACAATATAAAATACTTTCATGCTAATATGTTAAATTAACATGGCACACATGTTAACTTGTTTAAGGGAATTACAGTTTAAAAATCTCTCTCCCCCTTTCAGGCACAAATACTGGAGTTTGGCCTGACTGTCCATGAGAAGTTTGTTCCACAGGACATGCGGCCCCTGCATAAGAAACTGGTGGATCAGTTCCATCTCATGAAGTCTAGCCTGGGGATTCAGGTAAAAACTGCCAGATACAGTATAGGAGATGAAGACTGATGACTGTGTTCCATAGTTATGTAAGTATCTCTCTTACACCTCGATTCATTACATCTTTCCCTGCACATCCTTCAGGAGCTCCCAGCATACATGAGAGCCAGTCCGATCCACTTCCCCAACGGAAGCCCACGGATCGGTCGAAACTCGATGCCCAACATCTTGAATGTAGAAGGAGGACGTGTGGTGGCCCGCCGCAGGTGAGAGACTTGAACATATTGAGGCTTAGCTAACTGGTCCAATAATCCATATGTATGAGTAGGAGTCAGTCTCAGGATGTGAGATGGGGTGTTTTGCTGCGTAGGAGTGTTAAGATAAAAACATTGCACTGCTACAAGATGATGGCAACACATCTTTTACCATTTACCACCCATTAAGCTGCAAACCTGTCAGTTTAAACAACAATTGTAAAGCTGTAATGTCAGCTTATTTCAAATATTTGTACACTTTTTATTTATATAAAAGCACCATATGGTAGCCGAACTCTAACACCTAGTTTCTTTCTGCGTGTGTGTGTGTGTATGTGTGTGTGCACGCAGTCCACTCAGCTATCCAGCAGTGAACCGGTACTCTTCCTCCTCTCTGTCATCGCAAGCCTCCAATGAAGTGAGCAACATCACTGGGCAGTCAGAAAGCTCAGACGAAGTCTTCAACATGCAGGTGAGCGCTCTGGCCCAGTACATGCTCCTTAGCTGACAGCTCAACACACACGCAGGCTCAGTCAGGCTCAGGAAAGCTCTCAGGCTCAAAATCATCCTGCCCTCTCAACCCTAACCACACCTCCTCCCTCCTTACATCTCTTTATGCTCTTTCTCCCTTCCTTCTCCCAAGTCTTTCATCTTTTTACCCCCCTAATTGCACTCCCTCCTTTTGGTTTTATCTTCATCTTAATTGCTTGCTATTTTCATGTCTCCTTTCCTCTCTTTTTCACACGCTTAATCTTTTTTCACTTTTATTTTTTTCTCTTTCAAAATAGCAATGAGATTAGTAAGTATAAGCTTAAAAATCAACTTGATTAGAATAAGAATGACATCAAGCTTTTATCTTGGAGCACATCTTCGACAGTTGTCGATCACGTACACGTTTAACTGTTCGTGACGCACTGTTTTTTTTCTCTTTCAAATTCTTTTATTTATTTATTATTTTTTTTCAGCCGAGTCCATCTACCTCGAGTCTCAGCTCCAATCACTCAGCCTCTCCAAACGTGACGAGCTCAGCCCCCTCCAGTGCGCGAGGTGAGAACACACATTTCACATGCCCACAGAATTTGGCGTGTGTATTATTTCATCATGACTACGGGTCAATAACATGCTGCCTTGGGCATTATTTAGGTCACACATCACTCGCTCGTTGTTTTAAACACATTACACTTTTCAGACATTTTATATTGCAGCATTTGTACACCTGTTCATTTGTCATTGTTTTATCCAGCACAGTAATCAAACCTCTAAACCTTTTTTTTTTTTGCTGAACAAGATTTTGTTGCTCGAGTAAAAAAGGTGGCTCATGGTGACTGAACACTTTACACTTTGCATGATGGCTTCTATTTTAATTTGTGTATAGACTTGCTAGTCTATCAGTGTTGGGTGTATAACCTCTGTTATTCCTGCTGTTATACCCCTATCTTACCTATGGAAACGTAATCACTACTTTTTAATGACAGTAATTTTGTAATGTAATTAGTTACTTTAAAAAGTAACATCCCCCAACACTGTTCTTTATACTATATGCGCGATGTCCACATGCTTAAACACACAAACAAATACCTGTTTACCAGATGCGTGTTTATCTGTCTCTCTTCAGCGGTTGGCTTTTTAGCAGAAATACTTTTTTGGCTTTGAAATAGAAATACACCGGCATTTATGGGTCTCATCTCGGCAGCCACTTTTACTCCTGCTTTCACTAAAGCTCAGACTGCCTGTAATGTGTCCAGGAGAATTACAGGCAGCAATGTCCAAACTCTGTGGCTGGTGGCTATCATGTTGAGGTGAAGTGGCATGCGAGTGCTGTTCCCCGGTGATGGAACAGAGAGAGCACGAGCTGTTCTATCCGTCTGGAACTCCATCTCACTGCCAAATAGCCGTCTGTCACTATCGGAGGCCAATTCTCACCCCTGCAGGAGGGATATGTGAGGAGAGGGATATTGCTCCTGCGCTGCCTACTTAGCAAGACAGGAAATGCGGTGCAAAGTGGGGGCGTTGTGGCTGTGCGTCATGTACATGAGTGTATTGCATGGCTCATTTTTACCTCTGTCTAATATTTCTTAGGTTCACCTCAATTGTCAGAGAAGCACAAGCATGTCCGGGAGAACTCCTGCCTTTCTCCAAGGGAGAGACCTTGCAGCGCCGTATTTCCCAATCCACTTGATGCCACACAGGTAAATATATTGCATATACAGTACGTATTGTACGTAATATATATAAATATTTTCAGTCAGCCTCAACTGCAAAAAATATTAAACATACACATCCTTGTACCTCGTATTGAATGCAATTCTGTAATACTTTGTTGCGCTTATTTTTTTATTAAGTACAAAACGCCAGCTCAGTGTATTGATTCTTGTCTACTCTTTATTAGGTACAAAATACCTATATTTCTTGCCGATATAGAAGCACTTGGAGGGCGAACAATTACTTTCCTATCTTGTAGAGCTATGTATAATTTGTCAGTCCCATCCTACCCCATCCATCATCACTGACCAGCTTTGCACTGCACTCAGTACAGCAGTCATACTGATATGGTAGTTATAAGACAGCGTCTTTTGTGCTATGCAATTGTATCCTGTCATGTCTTGAGGTTACTGCTGGGATGAAACCAAAAATTCTGTATGCAACAGACAGTCCTATGATCAGAAACCGTCTCTGGTAAAAGGTAGCAAAACACTTAGCACACTATGCACAGATGTACTGTTGTGGATTAGTAAAGTGTGTAGGTGTCGTAAAATAGCCTGTTTAGAAACACAAATAGTTTTGCTATAAGGAATACACTACATTTTCACAAGTATCTGCTTGTCTTTTTCTCAGTTTACTCTGTTTCAAGTGGCGTTGGTTTTCACATTTGCACACAATAACACTGCCAATTGTATTATTTAAAAAAAAGAAAAAAGAAAAAAAAGAGACAGTAAATGACCTCTAAATAGATAAACGCATGTGTTGATGTGGAAACATGGCAGGAAACAAAAATACCTCACTGGCATCTTATGTGCTATTTATGTCCTCAGTAGCTGGGGCAATTTGCGATCTCAAAGATACCCCTGCAAGAATTAAACAAACCAAAACTCGAATATACAGAAACTTTGTGAAACTATGATAAGGAAAGAATGGAAGAAAAAAAAGGATCATTTTATCTGCAACTGGTGGAAACAAACAAACATTCACAAGGTCCTTTGGTCGTTGCACGTATAACTCTTTAAATCACCATGCAGGTGCAAAAGATTCACAAAAACCTTCCTGCATTAGGGTGGAAATGTACCTTTTTCTTTCTTTAGTATGTACCGTAGTTTGTATGTGTTTTTACACACTTGCACTTTTAAGAAATCAATGTACACTCACCACCCTTAGGCTTGCTAGTACTGGGTTAGACCTCTGATACATTCCATAGAGATTTTGGTACATGATAGCCTCACACAGTTACTGCAGATTTGTCTAAATGCACGTCCATGATGTCAATCTCCTGTTCCACCAGGAGCTCTATTGGATTGAGATCTGGTGACTCTACAGGCCATTTGAGTATAGCGAGTACTCAAGTCATGTTCAAGAAGCTAGTTTTTGTTTTCTGACATGGCTTGTTATCCTACTGGAGGTATTCATCAGAAGTTGTGTACACTGTGGTCGTAAAGGGATGAACCCGGTCAGCAACAGTACCTTATTTTCCTAAGGGGGGCCCAAAGTCAATCACACCATTACACCACCACCACCACCTGCTGCAGCAGCCTGGACTGTTGATACATGACAAGATGTATCCATTTGTTCTTATTGTTTATGCCAAATTCTAACTCTACCTTCTGAATGTCACCGCAGAAATTGAGACTCATCAGACCAGGCAACATTTTTCCACTTTTTCAACATTTTCTTTTTCGTCCAATTTTGGTGAACCTCTGTGAACTGTTGCCTCAATTTTCTGTTCTTAGCTGGCTTCTGCTTCAAGGATCAATGTGTTGTGCGTTCACAGATGCATGCCTTGGTTTAGATTAAAGGATATTTGAGTTACTGTCGCCTTCATATTATTTGAACCAGTATGGCCATTCTCTTCTGACCTCTGGCATCAACAAAGCATTTTTGTCCAAAGAATTGCTGCTGCCTGGATAGTTTCTCTTTTTCAGACTATTGTCTATAAACCCTAGAGAAGGGTGTGTGTGTGAAAATTCAAGTAGGAAATACTTTAGCCTGTCTGTCACCAAACAGTTCAAGTTCAAAGTTGAACGTCACTAAAATCACCTTTCTTCCCCATTCTGATGCTCAGTTTAAACTTCAGCAGAACGTCTTCACCGTGTCTACAGGCCTTAAAGCATTACAAATCTGCCATGTGATTGACTGAAACATTTAGATATATTTAACGAGCAGTTGAACAGGTGTACCTACTAAAGTAGCTGGTGAGTGTATTTTCAGCATACTACTGTTCATGGTAATGCACTTGGTGCGCTGTAAAAACTGTACCTGCCATTTTATACACTAAATAAGCCTGGCATAAATATTCTACTGTATATCTTTATGTACCTCAGACAGGGAAGTAAGTGCCCTACTATAACCCATAAATACTGTAGCAGTAAACTTTATACTCATATATTAGCAGTTTCGTGCAATAGTTTCCATTGCCACTTGTGTTAACAAAAGTTAACATAAAAAAAATGAGGGATTAAAAATAGTTTATGGTTTCTATTAGAATTCTCTTGTGCCTCTTTTGCAGAGGACAATCCCGCATCCGGCAGGTGACGCGTCTCTGCCCCGCAGCGATCCCAACATCTCCATTCCAGACAAAGGTGAGCCACATTTATCGTACTGCTCTCTCCTACACACACACACTCCTACATGCTCTGGGTCTCAGTGTGGCTGAAAGCATTGTTTTGTGAAATGTTCTGAAGATTACCTAGCTTGATTTGATGGTAGCTGACAGCTCAACTTTCTTATACAATCTCAGTTACTTGCGGAAGCTGTAATTGTGACCGACTCACCCAGGTGCCTCAGTGCTGCTGTCATCGCTATTGAAATATAGGGAGGAATTTTTAATACTTTCAGCCATTTATCTACTTTTCTCATTGAAACCTGTTTTTAACATCATGTGGGTGTAGAGGCAAGCCTATATTCCCAGGAGCAGTGGGTTTTCCCTCTGAGTTGGGTTTCAAATCAGAAATCAACTCTGAAATCAAATAAATATGATTTCAATCTAATATATATTTATAAATTCTTAACTGTAGGTGTATGTGCTTTAAAGGTACAGCCCAAGATAGAAATCCACTGTTGTATATCCCAGTGGGAATTCATTAAATCTAGTTGAGATACCTCCTTGTTTAATTAAAAAAAAGGCCAGTGTTTCGATTGCTTTCGTTGAACTATTGGTGAAGGTTAGAAGAAATGAACAAATGAAGAAACTGAAGCAGAAATTGAATTTAAAATGAGCAAAGCTTTATTAAACTGGCATCAAAGTGGAAGTAGGTCTCCTGTGACAACTGAACATTCAATAAGCCAATGCAAAAAAAAAAAAAAAGAGCAAAACTTGTTTTTCCATATTTACCTGATGTGTAGTGAACCATGCCTGTGGCAGTTCTTCTGTGAAAGTTGTAAATAAGAAATCACTGTGGTCTGTTGGACTTTGATAGTGCTAAGCTTACTAAACTGACTAGAGCTGCATGTTTTGTGTGTGAAAGTGGTCAAGCCTGCCCCAAGCAGCTGGAGTCTTGACACAACGTTCTCTGACTCTGTCGGAAAGCAGTTTTGCCCCCCTGTCCCTCCTAGGCTGCCATGTTCAGGTAAAAAAAATAAATAAATAAAAAAATAAACCGCCGAATAAACCGCCCACTTTTGCCAACACTAATACTTTTTGTAACCCCTTGACTTTTGATCTACCATCAGGTTTGTCTTCTTCCTGATTTCTCACGATCTTTAACATTATCTCTACTCTATCCTTACTGCTAGTCTTTGTTTAGTATTCCTCTAGTAAAAGAATATTTTCAAAAGGTCTTATATTTTCTTGTGCAGTCAAGACTTTTGGGTTTTAAGTGGATCACTCTGTTGGAATCTGAAAGCAAATTTGACCTGCATGTGTTGGGGGGAACTACTTTAAAGGGATTGCAGTTGCTCTCACTCATGATATAATCCTGGTTGAAGAGATGAGCCTCCTCACAGCATCGCTCTCTAATCTGCATGACACCTCTAGGCTTAATTAAATCCTCCAATGGTGATCTAAAACTTCTTCATTCCAACCTGCCTTTGCTATTGCCTTTTTCTTGCTCTGGTTCTTTCAGTTTTTCCCCCCATTTTCACCACTTAGCACCTGGCTTATCTACACTTGAATTCGGTTTAACCTTATTTGTAATTAGCAATTTTGAAACATTTATTCTTACAAAGCAGACATCTGTGTTAAATAACAGTTTTAAGAAAAACATCTTAAGACAGCATCAGGGAGCATCATGCATACAACATGTTGCAGTATTCCAAGCTACAGTGGCTTGCAAAAGTATTCGGCCCCCTTGAACTTTTCCACATTTTGTCACATTACAGCCACAAACATGAATC
>JAQMYG010000004.1:11335030-11347188 GCA_030014215.1 Clariallabes teugelsi
ATAAAATTGATTCATGTTTGTGGCTGTAATGTGACAAAATGTGGAAAAGTTCAAGGGGGCCGAATACTTTTGCAAGCGACTGTAGATGTGGTAAAAGAAATATTTCATAGCATAGCATTATATCATAATTAATTAACACACTTATTGAAGTTTCTTAAATAGATGTTTCCTCATAATGTTTTAAGACCACATCTGTTTTTAATCCAGTGAATAATAGCTTTAAGAAGAATAACATAATAATGCATGTCTTTAAAGGGTAAAGTAGAAGGAAGTTGATATCCTTACACAATCAAACACATTAAATTGCTGTGTTTGGCTCGTGAGTGGTGCAGCAAAAAATCTGTAAATCACAAGTATGAATCTCGGCTACATTCAGCCGGGAGTCCCAGAAAGCATAATCAATCATAGCCAGTCAGTGCGACCATGCAGCCAGGAAGGAGGATGAGCAGCAGTTTGAAAATTTGCATTCATTTACATTTATGGCATTTGGCAGATGCCCTTATTTATCTCATTTTACATCTGAGCAGTTAACTGTTGAGGTCCTTGCTCGAGGGCCCAACTTTGGCAGCTTGGTGATGCTGCAGTTTAAACAGATGAACTTCTGTATGAACATCATTTTTCTGTTGAAGGACAGCCTTTGCCCTTCCTGGTACTGTAGGTCGCTGTCATGTGATGTGAGAGTGCTCTAAGGATGGATGGGAAATGGACCAAATGACTAAATTAGGGAGAAAATTGATTTCAAAAATATGTCTTTCATTTGGCTGATGATCATTCGCATGTCATCACTGTAGCAATGGGCTGCATTTGTATTCTGTCATTTTTCACAAATAGTTGCACATATAAGGGAAAACAGCAGTGGTCCTAAAACAGCAGCTTGTAGAATACCACAATTTTTGTATGCAATGAAAATTCACCGTTTATATTCAATTTAGCTGTCAGATAAGCTGTGAACCAACAAAGTGACATTTCCCTTTACTATAAAAAAAAGTTTACTTCTACAGACCTTCACTACATTTGATTCAGTGGCTGTCTGGTGATTATTTCCTTGATCACTGGTAGTCATTTAATTGACTTCAAAGCTCTAATATTTAGCAGTCCTTTCTTCATATCAAAAGGTGCCATTATCTGGCTTTGTACTAGAAGGGGAAAATGTTCTCCCCGTGTTCCTCTGGGTTTCCTCCAGGTTGTCTGGTTTCCTACCACTTCACATTCTAGCAGGTGAATTGGCTTAGATAAATTGTCCCTAGGTGTGTATGCTGCCCTGCAATGGACTGAAGTCCCTTCCAGGGTGTATTCCCACATCTCACCCAGAGTTCCCCGGTTAGGATCTAGATCCAACACAACACTGACCAGTATAAAGCAGTTACCAACAATTTTCCTGAATATACAGTTACAAAATTGTGGTAATTGACCCCTAGTTCATCTGTTTAGTGGCCTTGGCTCTGGATTGTCAGTGCCAACATTAACGTATCAAGTATCATCAGTGTCGCACTTTCCTGAAAACAACAGATATATTGACACAGTCTTGCCCAAAAATCCTGGATTTGACCTAAGAAGTGTTCCAGTAACGAAGCACACATTGTTTTTCAACACAACCGAGATAGAAAGCAGTTTATAGACCATAATCTATTGTCTGTCCCCCCGTCTTTTGAAAGTGGTGGCTTTTAATGGAGCCTGTTTTCTTGAAAAATAACAGCTGGCAGATGTGCAAAGCACTTAGCAGGAACCAACAGCATATAGCAATATGTTTCCTTCCTTCCAAGATGGCTGTGGCCATGTGGCTGATGGCTAAAGATAATTGTCTCAAATGTTTATGCCAAATAAGTGAGGATTATTTATGCATTCTTTTCAAACAGGCTCTCCTGCTAAAAATATGAGATCACAGTCACCAGGTCCAATATCAAAGTCGCCACACAAGGTAGGTATTTGTTTGTTCGTTTGTTTGTTTTATTTTGAAAGGTTTAATATTGTTTTAAATTGTGTTTTTATTGATACTCCCTCAGATCCTTTTGTTATCACTGTTGTGAAACGCTTAGTGGAATTGCCTGATCTGGAATGTGACCCAGTAAAATCAGATTAGCCTCAGAATGGTGTCCTGTAGATCAGTGATTTCCCCACTGTGTCATGGAGTGGTAGATCATGGATAACACTTGCATGCACAGGACAGGTTGTTCTCCAGGACCAGGGTTGGGAACCACTGGTGTAGATGAGACTGATGACACTAGTTTGCACTCTATAATCTTACTTGTTTACTATCCAGGGTGTATTCGAATTAGCAAACGACTAGAATTTGCAGCAGGTAATACACAAAGGACCATTCTTTAAAATATTTGATTCTTTATATACACCGCACTAAGAAAATACCAGTTTGTAAAAGCTATAAATGACCGTCTCCAATAAGTGTACACACTTCCATGCCTCCTTTAAGATATATTAATTAGTAATGACCTTTCTGCCTACTTTTAATTTTATGTATATTTATAAGGATTGGTGAATGTGCATTGGTTATCTGCATGAAGAGAAAGGAAGAAATTGTCTTTCATGTGGTGTAATAAATTCTGTCCTTTTTGTAGGATTCGTTTGTTTTTGAAATGCGTAATATAGAGAAATATTCAACATACTACAAAACTTTTACTGAACGTCAGGTCAATATTTCAGCCTGCAGCCCTGGTGTAACAGTGTACGTGCCAAAAATATCATTGGGTTAACAAACCTTCCATTGCAATGGTTCTTTATAATAATCTTATTGGTAGTGCAGTTATTTGCACATTATATTTACTAAAGTGTTGAATAAAAACCCATGCAAGCACACCGCAAAATGAAAATTTGAGCAGCTGTGACATGCAGGCTGGCTTCTGGTGTAAATTGGCAAATCTGCAAACCTGAGGTACCTGATTTATGTCTATTGTAGTTTCAGGCTCGAGGTTTTTCCTGAATGCAGTCGGATTGAATTGCAGTGGTTTTCTCTGCATTAAAACACTACAGCACATAGATTTTCTTATTTCCTCACCGACTTCATGCGCATGTTGAGCGTAACGATTCACCAAAGACCAATTTTAGTATTTGAATACCTGCGCACACTAATTCTCAGGGTAGCTACACCTCGAAAAAGGTGATATGACTTCTTAAATGTAGTTTCTTAAATCCTTTACGCTGTATGAACAGGAAGATAACATCATTGTGTAAAGGAGTATATTTGCTTTCGGGGATGGGAAGTCTCTAAGCCACTGCAATCCTCTGCTTCTCTGACTAATCAGAGTTTCGTGCGATGTTGGAATTCATTTGATTCAGAGCCAATAATCGTGCCCTTTTCCCCCATGTCGTGTTTTCATTGAGTAGTGTGTATTGATTTCAGTCCAGCCTTTCTGCAAGTCAGATTATCACTAATCACTGATTTATTCTGTGCTACCTAAAAAAGGACAGAGGGAAACGGAAAAGGTGTGTAATGTGCTATCCTGATACAGTGGTGAATAGTGAAGGTTTATGTATGCTGCATGATTGTTGTAAAGTGCACGCGCACACAATTTGCACAGAGCTCTTCACTCTCAGTTCACAGGTTGCAGACTGTGAAAGGACAAAATGTTGAGTGTATTTGAGTGCCATGAAAATCTCTGAACAGCACTTTGGAATTGGATTGGCTAAAATTGTTTTAAATTAGGAATCTCATACAGTATGCATCATTTATAAAGACTAATGTGTGGGTGGGTATCAATGTCTGGGTATATACTCGCTAAATTAATTGTGAAGTCTTTCTCTGCAGTAGGTTTGACTGTACTGATTATTGTATAGAAAACAGAATTTTTGCATTTCTTTTAAAAATCTTAATTCTACTGAATGTTCTACATTTCTCTGAAACAGGTATGCAGTTGTGTAATTCGCTATCAAAATGCTTTAACGGTGCTGTAGAATTATGCAGAAAAAAAAATCACTGTTTTATAATTAAGGAGCAATTCCTTTTGCAGCATTGTTCATTGACAAATTCAATGAAGATCCAGTCTAGTGCACCACATCTTGTTCTGTTGTTAGTTAAATTCTTAAACAGCATTTATTTCATCTCAATTTTCACATCCACACGAGGTTGTCTTTGATATTATACTGGGACCTTTTATCTTAAATTCATTGTCATTTTAGAGCACTTCTGATATGGTCGAAACTATATACATGCAAAATATTCTTTAAGCATTTCTGTTTCTCTGCAGTTAAAAACGGTTTTATGTTGTAACGAAGTATCAGAGGCCTCGGTTTAGTTTTTGATCAGTTGAAATTCGAGCCCCTGGCAGGCAGCAATTATGGTTGTGAATAAATATTTTGGGGGACAGCAAATACCATCGTTTATTTGAAACTTTTATTTGCATTTGTTGCTTTACTGCAATCTGAATAATATGGAATATTTTTGTTCAAAAGACGTCTTGCTCCCATATCACATGTTGATTAACTACCAACACAATGCTGTGCTCTTGTATAGCAAATATATTCTCTCCCTTCAAGACAAAGTTGCTTATTTATTTATTTATTACTTCTTCTAGAGTTTCAGTTGTGCCATATTACCTTTAAAAAAACAACAACAACACACAATGGTATGGCCAAACCTAAATCATCCCAAAGTCTGTCCCAAACTTGTTTTGAATGCTCCTTTATCTTCATGATGCTGTTCAATTAGGCAAGTTTTCTTACAAACTCTGCAGCTTTCCACAGTCAGGTATATTTATGCTGATAACATGCAACAGTCACATCAGGATTATACATCAGTGGCATACAATGCCATTTAGGTCCTTCTCAGAGTTTATTGAAAATTCTTAAATTATCATTTGTTATCTGATTGTTTACAGTCTTGACATTTGTTTTTGTGTGTGTGCGCAGCACCCTGTGCCTCCTTTTACACCCTCGCCCACAGAGTGCCCACAAGCAGGACTCGTACCCCACTCCCCAGTGCTCTCTGGCAGCTACAGCAGCGGCATCTCCTCTCTCAGCCGCTGCAGTGTTTCTGAAGCCTCAGGCACGGAAGCCACACCCTCCACCGACCACGCCCTCCCCACCTCCACTTCTAGTGGCTCAGATGAGCTTTTTCGACGAGAGAACAAGACTCCACCCCCTTACAGCAGCAACCCACGCCGACCGGTGCCCCTTCCTCCCTGCCTTTCCATTCCCACGAGTGCTGATGCTCCACCCGTCCCACCGAAACCCCACCAGCTTCGCAGCGTTAAGCCGGTAGAACCGCTGCCGAGACCCCGTCCTCTTCCCAGGAAAGTCTCTCAGCTTTAATGCTGCTGGAAAAAAATATATGTATATATACCATGCACCACCAATTGCACTTTCTCTCTTTGGGTTGATGAACCCAAAACTTTAAATTTACATAACAGACAGACTGGGCATGTAGGATATATGGCAGGGATCTTACCGCTAATCCCTGCACTTTTCAGCAATCACAGATCAAGATGCTCTTGCTCGGAGTACCAGGGCATTTTTACAGTACATTGTGTAAATACTGATATAAAACGTATGTTTTGCCTTAAGTATTGGAAATAGAATATTTTACCATTTGGTAATGCACGTTTCCAAGTACATTTTAAGTACATTCTCCTTTTTTAAATGGCTCAGAGGTGCTAATGGCCTCCATTCAGCTTTTCGTGTAGGCACTAGACAATATCCATGGCTTTGTTCATGCACACTGGGACTCATAAAAGAGGCTGCTTTTCCAGGTGGCCAGTTCACCAAGCTCTTTTATCCATGTGCAGGAGCATATTTTAGGTCATGGTCTTGTAGATTTGAGCACATGTGTAGATGGAACAGTAATTAGTTTATACAAAACATTCATCCATTACCTAGTTTTTAGGAGGTGGTTTATGGTTTACATGATTTGGTCAGCACTGACACTTCAGAACTAAAGCCTAAGCACACAATTCGAATGCTTGAGGTACTGTAGTACACCAGGTATTGTGCCAAAGGAACAGGGGAAATTGTTCATGCAGAGGCAGACATGCTGTACTGTATGTGCAGTCTCTAGTTCAAGATTCTAAGATTTGTTTTTTTTTACACTTTTATTTTCCTTTAAAAGTTAGTTATTTTAAAGTTAGTTAGTTAGTGGTATAACTGGATATGCCATGACGGACTGATATTAACATAACACTGCCTGCGTAAAATTTAGCAAAAGAGCTGAAGGCAGAAGCATCTGCCCATGGGCACAGCAGGAGATAGCCTAATTGAGGTGCAGTGCATAGTGTTCTTTTTTTTTTTTTTTTTTTTTTTTTTTAATTAATATTGAAATATTAAATTGATCAAGCCTTTACAGAAACAAAGCCTGCCATTCTTCATATTCACGTACTATGCCAATTGCATGTGCTTGTCACAAACTACACCAATTAAAAGTGTTGAAATTTGCCCAAGTTGCCATAACTCACTGAAAAAAGCCGGAAGCAATTTTAGGAATTTATTCATTTGAAGGTTTCAAACACCGGACTCCAGTGTGGGCTGTGACAATATATCAGATTAAATGATTAATTATCACATTATACATCACACATTGTTTTACTGTTTCTGCTTATACCAAGGTTTCTACCTTTATCTACACAATACACTGTATGCATAATTTTATACAGCCTCATTAAATACAGCCTCATGATTTTATGGCAGTAGTTCTCAGACCAGCCCTCACAGCCAGCCTCCCAGATACTCATTTCAGCTTATCAATTACGTTTAAGGAAATAAACTACATGAGGGACAAAAGAATAATGTGGTTGATTTTAGGTAAAAATAATATATCAGTAATCTGGTGGTGTGATTTGGCTTGATGCGAAATTACTGTTACCAAAATTTATTATTTTCTAACATGTCTTGTTTTGTCCACTTTTAATTGTGTGGAGTTTCTGGGAGAAAAATATAGTTCTTGGTATGATTGTTTACACCTGCTATAATGCAAGTTATCTCTCAGATCTGTTTTCCCCCTCTCTCATGAAGTTAATAAAGACAGAAAAAATGCAGCTTGTTAGTAAGGGAAAGCAAAGATATCCATCCTGAAGACTTTACAGCTAACAAGAGAAGTACTATTCACAATCACATGCCTTATAGACACCTTTACTGCAATTGCTCCAGGACTTTAATCAACACCTTTTGAACAAAAAGATGTGAGAACTTGAGCGCCGTGGTATAATTACAGTGAAGAGCAGTGACAGGAGTCGGTAACCATTCCATAATCAATCATTAGTTTGAGTAAACTAATCAAAGATCAATTAGTAGTCGGTTTAACTACTCAGTACAGTGTTTTTTTTTTTGTTTGTTTGTTTGTTTTTTGGACTGTCAGGGCTTTTTTAAGTCTGTCAATTCAATCAAGATTTTGTTGTATATAAGTATATTACCTTGGCCTCTTGGTCATTATAGATTTTTCTGCACTGCACACCGATTGTAAAGCTCGTCACCCAGAACGCAAGTATGATGTAAATAAAAGTGTACAAATTCCACAACCCTTGTTCTGTCCAAAAATGCATTCCAAAGGTCAGCTGAGACTTGTGTCACTTCTGCAGTTTAACTCATTTTTCCTGGTTAGCCACACGGATAGCTAGGGTTAGTTAGGTTTATTACATGTGCGTTTCTGATACACAGCAGTTGCCCAGGTGTGATGTATTTAAAATAAATAAAGAATGAATTATGTATTTGCAAAATTACCATATTGTATATTGTCACAGCCCTGTTTATAATTGAATCAATATATTACTGTACATTTCATTGGCCTTTGTAATCATTTACACAGGAACTTTAGTTAACATGCTGATTTGGACATTTATAGCAGTCCTTTCAGGGGTGGTTTTTGTGTGTTCTGCAAATAAACAGAAGCTCAGACATTGATTCCTGAGTATTTAATGGAAAATATTGATCACCTCTTTCAGTGCTACGTTGTTCTTTCTGTTTATTTCTGGGAAATTAAACATTGTTCCCGTTTTTTTTATTTTTTTTTTATTTTTTACAATCTTAGATTTTTTTGTTGTTGTTGTTGAGAACTTAATCTTCACACGAATCAGTGCTTGAAAAGAATTGTAAATTAAATATTGTTGTTGTAATTATGCCAAATACAATTCCTTCCCTATTGTAAATATAATCTTTTTAAAAGAAAATGTAGCTATAACAAATTTACAGCTTTGAATGTTGGAACAAATTATAATTATAAATGTTGAATATTTATGATTTTTTTTTTTTTAAGGGGTTGCAGAACAAATGAGGTTGAGCTTACACATTTACTGTACGTTCTAATGAATTCCTGTGTAATAAAATGTTTTCAACAAGCACACCATTGTGTTATTTTTTAAAATTAATTAACCACTGTCATTTGAAACGGTCACTCTCATTTCTTTTAATATTCCGCTGCATTTATTACTCTGGATTATGGAACTAAATCCATAACTTCCATAACTTAAGTCTTATAACTCATAACTTATAAAGTCTTTATAATTGACCCGGAATGTGTTTTTATATATTTGGTGAGCTGTTAAAAATTTGTTAGGAGAATATTTTATAACGCTGAAATGTTCTCAGGTGAATTTCTCTTTGATATACATTTATGAAGCAGGATATCAGTTTGCATATTTATCAGCCAGGGTTAACACAGGATTTGTTGATGTTCTGTATATAAAAGCAGATAACTGCTAATTAGCTTTCCTCATAGTGTGTGTCATCTACAGTATTTCTGTATTATTCATGCTGTTGTGAGAGCAGAGTGAGATTTACGAGACCTGGATTTGTGCATGTTTTACTGTCACCACTCTGGTGTTCAGTTTGGTGTTCTGGTGTTCAAGCTTTTTCAGGTTAAGTACACACTTTGCTTAACAGACGCATAATCACAGCCTGTATTTCACTGACTGTCTACGCACATGATTATATATGGATTAGTCATGTATATTAATTAAATGCTTATGTTGGTTTCCTTACAGAAAAGTTCTGTCAATTTCACATCTATTTTATATGTGAAGTTATTTCAATATGTTTTGCAGTGAAATTGCTCATGGGAAATGAAATTGACTTGTAACATGATCATGTCTTTTCTAAAAAATACTGCTTAAAAATAAATAAATTGTGCAATCACACCTGGGAATGAGCACATAGAGAGAAAAATGTGAAATGAAAACCGTGTGAAGAAATCTCATGGAAATAAAGGAATCATACAGTATCTATAAAAAGGCAATTTTATGAATTATGAAAAAAATCTATGTAAAAATCAAACATTTATTTTGGTATAAATTCCATGTGGGAATAAAGTAAATAGTTCATCTTCTTAAAAAAGATCACATTGAAATAAAGGAATTTGTTTGAAAATAAGCATGTTTTCGTATATATGGTTTACAGATCTTGTAAAGCATGTTCATGTACTGTAAATAAACAACTAAAGAAAAATATGATGAAGATATGGAAGTACAACAAGAAAAAATGTATGCGATTTAAAAATAACGAAAAAAATGAAAAAAAACAGCTGTTTAAAAATCTTTGAAAAGGCACGGAAATTTAATCATGTTAAATGAATAATCACTTGTGAAATGGAATTAATTGTGAAAAATCCATCTGAAGAAAATCATGAAAATAACTGATTAATATGAACCAATAAAATAAAATAATCATGAAAATGAATGAGGCAGTTTCCTCTTAGCAGTGTTGAGTCACACACAGGAAGGCATAATCCCAAGCTGTAATGCATAAATTAACTTTGAGGCAAAGTGTGTGAAAGAATGTGTGAAGTGTCTAAAAGATCTCAGATCTGATTATTATGTAAAGTTCATGTGATTTCTCTGTAAAGGTGGTTAGAGTACCACGTCACTCGCTCCTAAATAATCATGAAATCAGCATAGAGAAAAGTCAGGACCTTGCCTACTGATGCTAAACACCTGGAGAAATGTGTGTGCGTGTGTGTGTGTGTGTGTGTGTGTGTGTGTGGAGCATAACAGAGAAAGAAGAGCAGACCTTAGTGCTGCAATGCCTTCAGTGGGTTCAGAATAACACGTGGGCTGAGAGAAGCTTGAGGTGTTTTTCTGTTTGTACAAATCCCTGAGGAGGAATGCAGCCTCCTGCCTCTCTACAGGGAGTCCGATCTATCGATCGAGAAAGCGATTTCAGAGAGAGCTTAGGATAATAGATCTGCTTTTTCATCCTTCTTATTTCCAATAACAGTACTGTTGTACTCAGGCTTAATGGGATTAGCCTGTCAGCTTTATCTGTTCAACATCACAAATGTTCCTTGTTTTTGACTTTAACACATTGTGACCTTGATGGAGGACTTTTGCCAATATCATATTGTTTCTTCTCTTTTTTTGTCTTCTTCTACTGAACATCAAACACCAAGGTTGCTGAAGACTGAATTCTCTTAGCGTTTTGTGTTGGGGGAATTTTAGCCTCTTAACACTGAAGTCAGATGTTGAATTTGTTTCACCTGACAGGCCATGAACCAAAAAAAAAAAAAACGCACCATGTTCTTTTGAAAAACAGTCTGAAAAGAAAAGACTCATGGATATTTGATTTGTGTGCATGTATCCTAAGATGCGGGTGAGAATTAATCCCCGAGTGACTCGGAAACCCTCAAAAGCAGCCAAGCAGCGCTCACACACAGAAATCACAAAAGAACATGGCTTTCGTGTGTAGTCAGCCAGAACATCTTGCAAATACTTTATTTAAGGTCCACAGCTAGGGATACACGGACATGTACAGTACATAAACCTGCAGAAACATTAAAAAGGCTGATTTCAAAACATGTTAGCCTGATCGTGTTCATTTCAATATCAAGCTTTTCATTTGTGGTGTTGTCTTTAAATATCATGACGGGTGATTCATTACTCAGTGTACTTCTTGTACAGTATATCAGTAATGACCAGTGTTGTGGGGATGTTACTTTTTTAAGTAACTAATTACGTTACAAAATTACTGTCATTAAAAAGTAATCAGTTACATTACAGAGTTACTTTCTGATAAAAGTAACTTGTTCGAGTACTTTTCCATTGCAGAAAATGAAAACTCCTTTGTGATTCCTCATGCATGTTGTTTTAGTCAAGACCTTTATAATTATTCTACCATCATGACTCAGTGAAGTTTGGCCCATAATGTGTTAACTACTAATACCCCTATCTCACCTACGCGGTTTCGCGCGGTGGCCGTAAATACGGTTCATCATGATTCACTGCGAGTTTTGGCGCTGTGATTACGTGTGGTTATCTTTCCTCATGTCCTCGTGGAAGCTCGCGGACCTTGCAGAACTTCGCGGAACGTCGGGCGGTCACTCGGCTCATGGTGCCTAACACCGCTTCTCACCACATAGGTGAGATAGGGGTATAACAGCAGGAATAACAGAGGGGGGCGGGTTATTGGGGGGCGGGGCTTGTAGGATGACTTTCACACACACACACAAACGGAATGACTGCTGTCTGGCTCACGGATTATATAAATTGTCTGAATAACAGATTACATTTTTGAAAATAAAACTAAATAACTGAGTACTTAAACGGCGGACCTAACATACTTTGTATATGTGTATATATAATGCGTTACTTTGTAACCCCCAACACTGGTAATGACAATAATGACGTAACATGCCAAATATGTAACAAACCAAATTCACACTAAAGCCAATTTTATATTTGTAACATGAACACCAGTGGCTGATTTAATGGATCTGCGATCAAAGATGGCTGCTGATGAAATTCTGTCAGTCCCTATGTTTACCATATATGAAGTTGTTTTAGGTTTTAGTCAGACTTTAAAATAAATGTAAACTCATTAGTCTAACTTCTCAAAGTCAGTCTAGGACACACACACATGATGTGTTTGTGGGTCAAGCTTCTCCTTGCACATACAGTACAGGCCAAAAGTTTGGACACACCTTCACTCATTCAATGTGTTTGCTTTATTTTCATGACCATTTACATTGGTAGATTCTCACTGAAGGCATCAAAACTATGAATGAACCACATGTGGAGTTATGTACTTAACAAAAAAAGGTGAAATAACTGAAAACATGTTTTATATTCTAGTTTCTTCAACATATCCACCCTTTGCTCTGATTACTGCTTTGCACACTCTTGGCATTCTCTCGATGAGCCTCAAGAGGTAGTCACCTGAAATGGTTTTCCAACAGTCTTGAAGGAGTTCCCAGAGGTGTTTAGCACTTGTTGGCCCCTTTGCCTTCACTCTGC
>JAQMYG010000004.1:11347288-11360054 GCA_030014215.1 Clariallabes teugelsi
ATGGTCATGAAAATAAAGAAAACACATTGACAGATAGATGAGAAGGTGTGTCCAAACTTTTGGCCTGTACTGTATCTGGCCTATGCGATCTGTCCAAGCTCCACGGTTCCTCGCTCAAAACTGGAACAAAATGCATAAGGCCTGAGGAAGCCAAGAACAATACAGCTTCATCGCCTGCTTTCAGATATCACCATAAACCCAAAGGAAAAGTGTGCATCTCCTTTGTACAAAAATTAAATCATACAGCACAGATGAAATGTATAGTGCTGAAAAGCTTGTTTATCGATTGTTTTGGTTTGTGATGTAATAGTTCCACCGAGATACAATACTAACAAGCTGAAAGGGCCATATCGCCACCTATCATAGCAGAGTTGGATATGCTTCAGTCGCTAAATCGATTCCCCTACTGTGCTTGTATAATGGGATAAAGACGGTTGTCCAATTAAATGACCTAGTTGTCAGCTTGGAGGTATAAAGTTATTCTTATGTCATTTATTCAATTTGGAGCTATGACATCGATTGTCATGGCACAGATTTTTATAAATGTCTCATGAGCTCATTTTTCACAGAAATAATGGTATAAATGTGATAATCAGACCCCCTGAATATTGCATTTGATTTGTGTTGATAATGCCAACTCTGTCTGCGCTCAAGCATTGTGCACCTTCCCACAATCAAAGGGGGTGTGGCGTTTACCAGAAGAGCATAATCATCATCATCATCATCATCATCTGGGGTGACGTGTACCACATGCATGATGTTACGTTCAGAACAACAACAGCTGAAACTGAGTGTTGAGGTGCTATCAGTGCACATTTACATCACTCTCTGAATGTAGCACTCTGTTCTGTCCTCGCCATCTCCCAAATCTCTCCGGAGACCTAAACGATCCTAGACAAATCAATAGCACAATTCTTTTAACAATCATAATGTAGAAGGTAGAAATTTCTAGAATGAGCACCAGGCTGTCTATTGCATTTAAAAAATGTAAAGATTGAAAGAAAAGAAGATCCAAAAACAAAAGCCTGGATGTGCTGATCCATCTCAGTCTTGGCAGGTCTTTCAGTTTATTGTTCTTGATGTACTACAGCATTAGCACTAATTAAGTGCAGTGGGGGTGTCTGATCTACTCTATACAGGATGTCTCTGTGTTAGCTAAGAACTGTTTACTGCTGTTTAAACCTCCCGACAGTGTGACACACACATCACAAGTCTCAAAACGTCAGCTCACACAGTTCTCATGTCGCCCGTCACTACTTCTGCTTCTAGATTAAAGGAGAGTCAACATCGACTCTCAATTCTGCCTTCATTCCTTCCAAGGTCCAAAAACCATGCAATATTCCTGCCCTGAACCGGTGGTGTGAATAGGGCTGGGTCACTTGTCTTGAAGGGTATACCTGTATATAGCGCTATGACTACCTCTTACCAAACTGAACACGTTTTCTAAAACTGTTACTAGATATTTTCTCCCATGCTCACAATATGTGATTTGAAATACTCTAGCTTGAACCCTGTAGAACGCACAGTTCTCAAGGAGAGTCATTCACCTTGAGAGCCCTGAAAACAGCTATGTGCATGCACAACATCATGTGCCTTTGGCATGGTGTGTGCTCCAGTGGGGTGCTGTGAGAGTGAGGTCATTTCGGATTTTAAAAACAACCTCTCTATCTACATCATTAACGCAACTTTTATTATGGCCTTGTCCGGCACTGCTTGCTTGCTGTTAGCAAGTTCAGAAATTCAAGACTTCCTCCTTTCTCATCCTATTCCTTATCAACAGCTATTCCCAGATTTTCTCCGCAATTAGTGGTCTGTAAGGCTTTTATTCGATCAGTTTAATCAATGCTCAAGTTCCTCACTCTTACACTCTCCATCAGAGCATGGGAAGTGTGCATGCAATGGGCTTGAGTTCTAATTGCACAGGAAAGCAATGAGGAACCACAGGCCCATCTTCTTAATTAAGCACTCATCAAGCTAAATCAATCCACTTTACGCTCCCACCACTCCCACACCACCCCTCAGTCTCACTCCATCCACTAGATCAATACCACATTCACCTAAGGTTACTTAACTCCTCTTTCTTGGCACGTCTCTTTCTGCTTAAAACAATGTTACTTTATGACACTGTCTTTCTTGCTGCCCTAATTGATAGTTTTTTTTACAGAGTAATGGGAATAGCACGCTTTTTTAATTGGCAATTTTCTAAGCTTGGAGTCTATGCATAAAAATGTCTCTCTTTAATTTTGCCATGTCTCAGTACATTATTGAAGCCAACACATTGATTAAGGCAGTGATTTTGGCATCATACGCCTAATTTGGATCGGTTTGTAGTTTCTGCCTGCTTAACTTTATCAACTTTTTTAAAGTCAATTAACCTTAAAGAAAACTCCGCATCCAGGCTTGGTTAACCACAGATGCCTCATCAGTATGTTTGGCGTTCTTATTACTGTGCGTTTATCTAAGGTGTTTTTCCCCCTCAGTTAAAAGGTGATAACGCCGTAGTGCCGGCCTGAATGCATGCTGATGATCTGGGTCTCTGAGAGCATGGAGACAGAGCGGATCCAGACCCAGCTCCATTTTTTTCTTCATTACTTCAGAGATAAAGGCAGAGTGTCTTTTGCGCAGCTTTAAACTCTGGGTCACGCGCCCTCTCCATCTGTCTCTGGGAGCCACTGGGAGCTGATAGTGCGGCCTTTGGCATGCAGCAGCTGCTGGCCTTCTTTTTCACTCATGGCCACCAACTGTGGGACCCGAAATATTTACAGCGGGCCACTTTGAAAAGGTTTTTGTTGTAATTTTTGGTACCATTAGCTGCCTTTACTTATCAATTATTAAACTGAATAGCTTTCCGCGGTTGTCAGCAATTATTTTGTGCATGGAAAGCACTTATTCTGATCTTTTCATTCAGTATTTGCTCTCATAAAGTGTAAAGTGAGTGAGCTATAGTAAAGTGAGTGCGCTTAAAGCTCTAACAAAGGACAAGGTGAGCAGATGTCTTACAGCTTTCTTCTCTTCATAATTGCTTTATTTTGCCGCCACAGAGCTCTATAGCTGTAGCTAAATTCATCATGAAAGTTTTTTACATATTATTATTATTAAGGGGCGGCACGGTGGTGTAGTGGTTATCACTGTCGCCTGTCAACTCCAGGGCCCGGGTTCGATTCCCGTCTCTGTGTGCATGGAGTTTGCATGTTCTCCCCGTGCTTGTTGGGTTTCCTCCGGGTACTCTGGTTGCCTCCCACATTCCAAAGATATGCACGTTAAGCTCATTGGCATTCCAAAAATTTGCCCGTAGTGTGTGAATATGTGTGTGTGTGTGTGCCTGGTGAAGGATTGGCAACCTGTCCAGGGTGTACCCTGCCTTGTGCCCTACTGTAAGTCTCCTAAAATAGGCTCCAAGCCCCCGAATACAGGATAAAGCGGTATAGACGATGAGTGAATGAGTGAGATTATTAATAAGGATGATGACATATTTCAAAAATACTACTGTAATAGGAAAGTGTGTCATGAAAGTAAGTTCACAACATTATCAGAAATTGAGTACTGACTTGAACGAACAAGCTCCGGTAAGCATTAAGTGCCCATAGTGCCTTCATAATGTCTAAGAAGTATAGATACTCATGTGGAAACATACGTATAGGTGCGTCTGGATTGATCTACACTATCCTAGCATCTGGACACGTGGCGGTACATTTTGTTTTGTGTCGGCACTTTTCCTTCTTATCGCTTAGGGTCACAAGATTTCCAACGATTCTGCAAGCGGGGATCTGGAGCAGTGGAGTTTCTATTAAAGTCAGCATTGACAAATGTTAATTAGACATAGGCTTTATTGATTACACTTTACTGTCTATCAGCAGAACTAACCATGCCACTTAAACTAGATCATGTTTGGTTAGCATCCGACTGAAAAAAGGTGAAATATCAGCCTTTTTTGTGCTTTACCAGGCAGAAGAGGAAAGGAGTAATCATCATCTCCTTATATGTGATTTGTTGCATTATTACCCTCTATCTCTCATTGTATTCCACCAAACAGGACTCATACGGAATGCCCTTTGTGCTCCTTGCTCCGAGCGCTCCAAGTATTTTTGCTCAGTGCCCGAGCCTTTTGTAGATGATATGTACATCCTGCACAACCGCTGGTGTCATGCCATAGAGTCAGCCAGCATGATCTATAATGTATTCTGTCACATCTTGGCCATCGTAAAACTCTCTTCATGTGTGAAATGAAATGTAATGCACTTAAGTAGGGCTGTCATGCCGCAATAAACAATGTCACCAAAAATGCTACGTTAAACAATTGATACTAATGATATGAGGCTGCTCCTTGGCAGGACTATATAAGAAGATGACTGGGGCAGAAAACAAGGTTAGCTAGTGTACCATAACGAGACCTGAGGAAGAGGAAGCGATGTGCCACCCTTTAATCTGTATATTTAGCGATATGCACGTTTTTAGATCGTAGCACTGAGTGAGCAGTTTAGAAACCAACATTTTGTTATTTGCAACGAATTTTCATGATTGAATGTTTCGTCATGTTTGTGTGGGATATTTACACAGGTTTTGACTATCAATCATGCTAAGCATCTAGAGTGATGTGCTGAACATAGGCCATCTCAGTTTATTGTGTAAAACAATCCAAGTCGTTTTTGTTACAATTGTAATTTTATTATTTGCTTTAAAAAAAAAAAGACATATCTGCAAAATTAAACCTTTTTTTTAATGTTTGCTGATTTGGAAAAGATTATTCATGCGCTTGTGTCATCTTGTCCTTGTATGTCTCAGTCAAACCTCTTTAGCATTTAGTTTACCAATCTGTTTAATCTCCAAAGAGCTGCTAGCCACCTGGGGTCGACTGATCAGCTCCTTCGATTGCTACTTGGTGACAAAGCAAATAATCAAGGTTTAGCATTTGTTGTCCGTATGGACTCAATGTGCAATAAATTGCACATTGACATAAGGAATGTGTTTTCTACTTCCATTTGTAACTGGGTCACTCCATGGAAACTTTATCCATTGCATCCATGTTGCACTTTTCCTGTGAGGTATGGTTACACTAAGTCACAAGTCACTTAATTAACATACGTTATTTCTTCATATTTTGCTTCCAAAGACAGAGTTTCTTATAATTTTTATGTATTATGAGGAATAGTTCTCCAGGCTTCCTGAATGACTGTTTTAGCTCTCATTTTCAGTCTAGTCCCTGTACCTGACCAGAGGAGTGTGTTTTGTTTGTTAAGCCGCACAATAATCTATGAATCATTCAAGTATAAAACCCACCTAAATTAATTGTGAAAAAACACAATGCAGATGATGACAGATGATTAGTCGGCCAGTGATTAGTTCTGTATACTGGTGATGCTGAATGCTAAGTGGTTGGAACAGACAAGAGGGGAAATGAGGTCGCTGCTGATGTTGATGCATAAACAACCAGTGTTTTAATTTTTGATTTTATCTTTAGGCATCATTTACTGGACCTTGTTGTAATTTTTTAAAAAGTTCCCATTTCTTAAATTTAATCTATATAATTGAATTTAATTGAATGTGAAAAAATATTCGCAGCTCAAGAATTTTGTACTGTATATTGTAATTTGTTTATCATAAAACTCAAAATAACTGATAGTCTTACCTCAACTTGCTAGTGATGCACTTAGTATTATATATATATATATATATATATTATATATATATATAATTATAATTATATTAAAGTAATAATAATTATTATTTTCAAACATCCATTAATGTTATTTATTTATTTTTCAAATGTTATGTTTTTTAATACTTAATCTTTATTTATAAATTAATTATTATTTTTTATACATTTTATTTTTTACATGTGCAACACAGTAAACATGATGCCTCATACTGTAACTCATGAGATGTCCTTCGACCCAAACGCCATTAAGTCTGATAATAATATCAGTGTAAGGGTGGACTGCATTTGTCAATGATCGACCAAAACATAACTACGTTTTAGAATACGAGGAATATGCTTTCTAATTTATGTCATTCACATGAGCTTTTATGTGCTATTTGGATTTGTGCTAAAATCTAAAATCTTGCAAGAAGCAGTTTGCCAGAAACAATTTTAAGATTGTATACATAAGATTTATTCTAGATCTGTATATAATTTTCCTGTACAGTGAAATGATTATAAACTGGTAGTGGTAGCAGATTTATTTATAATTACCTTCACAGATTCAGTGTTGTTTTCACAACACGGTACAGTAACGGTGTGTGTATTCTTATAAGTACACGCTGTGTGATGTAGGTGAGATGCTGTGCCTCTCATCAGCTCTCTGAGAACTGTGTTACAGTCTGGAAGCAAAACACTTCACCTTTCCAAATAATTGAGCCACATAATGATGTGTATTTGGCTCGTTCGGTGCATAGAGCTGCCCGATGTGATAAAAGCTCATTTTGATTTCGGACCATCGATGTTTGCCTTTGATTCCCTCTGAGTATTCTAAAGGAGTCAGGATGAATCCAAAAATGCTTGAGCTGCAATTATTGAAGCTGTTAAACTGCAGATGGTCATGAATACAAAGGCTGTCAAGAAGACTATTAGGATTATCTTATAAAATATTTCACTTTAATAATAATAATAATAATAATAATAATAATAATAATAAAACCTCTTTTGAAAAATATATATATGTCTTTAACCTCTTTTTTTCTCTCCCCTCTCTGTTGCAGTGTAATGACATGCGGTGAAAAATCAGTTTTGTGTATGTGTGTGTGAACTGTGTGTTCTGAGGTCATAGTGCTGGTTAGCATCCTCCATCCACCACGTTCTCTCACCTCTAATGCACGTCAACCATGTTATTAAAACCACAAACGCATTACACCTTTGTGCACCAATAAACACTCTGATAATGAAATGAATGCTTTGAATGCTGAAAAGTTGTATATCTTAGAAAGTCTTGCACGGTGTTGCAGTAGAATATTTCGCATTGATGTCAAGCTGAATAGATGAGGCTTTACGTTTATTGGATGAAAATACCTTTCCAGCTGGGATACAATCATGACAGTGAAAAAAAAAAGTGTCATAAATACAAAAAATAAATAAATAAATTATATATATACACAAATATTTTTTACATAAAACCTTGAATAGTCTGATAGCCGTCACATTCAGAGCAACAGACTGAAAATTCTGATTTGGCCTAGAAATGAAATAAAGCTCAGTCTAGTTCTGGCTGGTGCATTTCTTGTGCTGCCTAAATCACATGCATTTTTAAAAGCCTGAACTCTGAGATTTCGTCCATGTTTAAAGCGCTGAAGCGAGGGCTCAGGAGAACTATGCCTTCTGACTATTCATGCACATAGCCTCTGTATGCAAATGAAATACAATTATTAGAATTAAATAGCACGATGAGGAATTGTGTAAACCTCTAGGAATTTAATTCAGTCGCACTTTTCTGTCTAAATGGTTCATACTGGGCTCGTTCCCATCGTGCGTGTGTGATTCTGCAAAATTAAAATTTGTTTATTGATATACATGGACCTGTCTCTCAAATTGTCCCGACAGCCCATCCCATCCTCATGCATCTACTGGACTTAAACTGTTGCAGGTTTTACAGTTTAAACAAGATATGTCACATTGTCCCTATCATCTGACAGTTTTATGTGCCATGTTTTATAAAGCAAGTGTGTCCCAGTGAGAGGAAAAGCATCATGGGGGTCCAGTGGTGCTGTTGACGGTGAGGCATGTTTTCTTCTAGTGTGACTGGAAGTGCTAGCCGGTACCATCACTCTTATTTGATTCGTACAGGGACTGCGGTGAAAGAAAGGCGCAATACATCGTATCACTTCACACTGTGGACAAAAATACAGACATTCCTCAGATGAATAGAGACAGAGCGAGATCAGTTGCCAGGCAAATATGCATGCTGTCGTCTTTTTTTGCGCCGCTTCCTGCTGTGTATTATCATGCGTCTTATCTGAATGGTGCAGGGAACTCTGTGAATACATCCGAACATAGAAGCATGCGTCTGCACATCTGAACACGTGTAAACATTTCTAAGAAAACTCTTTGAGCGCTGAATCCTGATGCAAATTTTCCAGCTGCTCCCTTTCCCAGCTGTGCTTTGCAACCGAGCCTGCGAGCGCCATGAAACAAAGGGGCCACTTAGCTATTCGCACAGATCAGAACACCATAATTGCACTTCGTTCAGCAGGCCTGATTGGCATTGACTTTTATAATGGTAGCTATGTACATATGTGCGGACAAAAACATCTAACACCAGCTCAGCTAGCATAATTATTGCCATTGTGAGAGAATAGAATGGACACTTACTTGCATTTGTGTCTTAAATAGTGGTCTCAATGCTCTTGATACCGGAAATATCACATGATGCATATCCACTGTTTCATCTCATTCCCTATTCCTTTCAGCTGCAGGTTGATATGAAATCATGGCTTTTTTTTTTTTTTTTTAAAGAACAGGCCTAAAAATAACAGACTGCTTTTCTCCATGTCCATGCCCTAAAGATCTAGTGGCACATCTTTATCATTAGTACACAGCAGCCTAAGGAATGTGGAGACAAGGCTTCCTCCATATCATCACAGGAAAACTGTGACCCGAATCTAAAAAGACATGTTTGTTTGAATTATTTCCGACTGATGCAAATAAAGACTTCCTTTCTTCACCAGTGTTCTGGATGGGCTTTGTTCTCATATCTAATCTGTCTACAATAAATGATTTATTTCTTATTACTTTCAAACTGATTTTGATTATTCCAAACTGTCCTCAAAATGTGTATCAAGATTTTGGCATAAATATAATATTCATGAATGTAGATAATTATGTATTATATTTAATAATACGTATACATTTTTTAGAGTGCCTTTTATTGCCTTTTGAACTCACAGGCTGTTTTCACTCAGACCACACACACACACCACTGATTAATATTTATACAAATCTCCAACCCATGGGTTTCATTAATATTTATTATAAAATATCACAGCTGAATTCTCAAAACTGACTGGTCCAAAGATATTTTCTTCTCTATATTAGTATCTCCGACAGTGGCACCTGCTGCAGAGGTTTATTTTATTGGACAGGTTTATTCGAATGCCATACTATGTATATAATGATAATAATGATATTATTATCTTGTTGCATGCCATTATACAGGGCAACACTAGCCCAGTGCTTTAAGCGTTTAATCTGTAGTATGCATCCACATCAATAACGTCAGTTACGTCAGTTACCGAGCTCATAGCTACTGAGACCCCAGATCAGACTGCAGAGTGTCTACAGTGACGGTACATCGCGACAGGCCAATGTAAGGGCTGCCAAAACATTGGAGCGGCAGCGAGTTAACTACACATTCCATTCACAGGTGATGGTAGCACACAGATGTCTGGATCTGCATGCGGGTGGAGCCGCGGGTAAACCTCTAGTTTTATTTCGATGTGTATAATTGTTAAAATGGTGTCAAGACTCTTAACCTTCAACTGCTCAGATGTATAATGAGATAGAAATGTAAGTCGCTCTGGATAAGGGCGTCTGCCAAATGCCTAAATGTAATGTAAATGTTTAAGGAGACATTTATCTATCATTTCGAAATGGAATATTTTATGTCAGCATTCTATAATGCTGGAACTTTGATTTCCCTCAAATAAAATAAACCAAATCTAAGATTATTAAACTTATTTCTAAATCGAATTTTACTAAAACTTTAAGCAAAACATTTCTTTATTTTCTATTGGCACTATTGGACTAACCCTATATTTGGTTTGTTGTTAAATTATTTGAATAAATTATAGATTGTTTTGGCTGGATTTAAGAATATTTCACTTGCTAAGGTTTTATTGTGTGCCGTGTAACAGGAACAAACCTGTTTTATGGTTGTTTCACAAAATTCAATGTAATTATATATTAATTAAAAAGCAAATTTTCGGGGAATAGATAAAGGTTTTTTTGCTGCTTTGAAACAGGAATTGCATTCTCCTCATCATTTTGAGATTTTTTTTTATTATTCCTAGCATGTTTGAATTTAATAAAGAGCTGTGTTTAATGTCTTTTAATTTTGAGACATGAAATTCACTTTTTTAAAAATCCAGTGTTGTCGCAAACCATATATTCTAAAACAAATTTATTAGAGAGTCCATCTGATACATAATATATTTAAGATAAAATATTTAAAAAGAATTTCACTTTGAGATCTTAGTGAATGTTAAATTCATATTTCATGTGTGATTTTACAGGTGAAAAAGATCTAAGAGTAATTAGACGCAAGATGTTTCTTTCTTTAAGTGCACCAGCTTTTACCCATTTCCTTTCCAGTGCTGCACTAAAGAGAAGCTGCCAATCATCTCACCTATAAAAGCTCCAATATCGTCATACCTTCTAATGTTCACACCACTGTAGGGGCTGGAACGTCACAAACCCAGTGTGATGCTTCAATAGATCTCACCTAGATGATGAGTGACATAACAGTGTGCAAAGACCCAGAGCAATTAGTCAGGCACGGTTAACCCTGTTACAGAGCCACACAGGAGTGACGATTGATTGACAGGCAGTATGTCCTGTTTACACTTTTCATTTTTGATATTCTCTAGACTCACGTTTAGTCTTTCAGGGTGGCTGTGAAGGTGAATTCACTAATTAGCAGCCAGGCTGAGACTGAAGACTGAAGAAGTATTTTACAAAATGAATCACGATGATACCCAATGCCACAGGCTTTAAAAATATCTCAGATCACAAATCACATCATGTGCAACGCTGCAAGCATCCAGGATATTTTTACAGGTACATTCTATTCAACTTATTTCATTTAACTTGTATTTCTGTCAAGGACAACTGAGACTTTAAAAGTAATTTGATTCTATAAGTCACCATTTTTAATTTTCACATTTTTAATTTTCGTGATGTTATTGCTGTTTGATTACTTTTGACCTTGTGAGGTTCCTGTGCTCTTGCAGTCCTTCAGGAACAAGCTAAAGTGGCTGTGGCTTAAGCAGCTAGATACGAAGCTCACAGGACAAAGAAATAAGATGTTCTGTCGCAAAAATGTGCAGTGATGCAACAGCAATAATAACTAAATGGGTGAGAACATGCAAACTGCATTCACACAAACAAGGTGGGAAACAAACATGGACTCTGGAGATGCAAGGCGACAATACTAAGCACTAAACCACCGTACCGCCTAAAAACCACAATTCAGTGGTTTTAAAAATATGAAAGCTAGATTTAAAAAGAGTTCAATGCTAAAACTTGTTTACATTAAAAACTTTGAAGTTGCAAAAATGTATTCCAAAAGTGATAAATGCTGCATAAGTGTTTATAATATTTACATAAATGTTTAAACACCTCCTGCTCAAACAAACAAACAGTTTGTACTATATACTATATACATACACATACACTGTAGATACAACAATATGTCAACACTGTCAGATGTGTGTCAACACCGTCAAGTAGGAATTATTGGTATTTAATGTGTTTTTCTTTTCTTAGTAAATTCTAAAAGTAAGTTTGCAAAATAGTGTATTTCTAGTGAATTATTACATTTCTTAACATTATGAATGATTTTATCAATAGGATCACTATTTAATTATTTTCAAGTAAAAAGCAAGGAAGGAATTTTCATAATGTAGAGGAATTCAGTTCTTATCCTAGTTAAATACTAAAAAAAAAAAAGGCGCTGCATTGTATTTTGAAATAATTATATAACAGTAAAACAAAACACTTGGTTATTAGACAAAACCCATGTTTTTAATAAAATAAATATAAATGTAAATACATCGTTTAACGTCTGACGATGTTGACAAATCTCTGAAAAGGTCATTTGTACAAAAATGCTACAGTTGGGAGGTTGTTCCAAAACAGGGTTTAATAAACACCTTACTGTTAAACAATACATATTGAGAACGTGTTGTCCGAGTTCTCATAAAAGACTGAATAATAATAATAATAATAATAATAAACAACAACAACAACAACAACAATAATAATAATGATAATAATAAACAATAACAATAATAATAATAATAATAAACAAATGTATGCCTTTCACTTACAGTATGTCCCACCAACTTTAGTTTTAAATACAGGTACATATACAGATACAAATTCAAATTTTATTTGTTACATACACAGTGTGATATGCAGTGAAATGCTTAGATGACTGCCCGTGACCTTAAAATAAAAGACTATTAACAGGAAATAAATATAAAAAAGAAAAATAGAAAGTAAATTTAACTAAGAAGGAATAAAATATCTTTGCAATACAAAATATGCAATATAAGAAAAATATAAGAAAAATAAGGAAAACCTAGCTGTACAATATAGAAAATATAGAATTTATGTGTGGGAATGAAGTTGAATATAAATAGAAATGTCCAGTGTGCAAATATGCCTGAAAGTGTCATAATTCACATATTTAAAGTGACTTACGTATGTGCATCAGGGAAACAGAATGTCCAGGGGGTGTGCAAATACTGAAAGTGTCATATTTAAAGTGACTATGTGCATGAGGGAAACAATAAAATAGTACCATTGTATAATAAAATAATACAGTGGCACTGTATTGGACCCATAATAATTTGAGTCAGCTGATACTCTTTCCAAACAGACAGTTCATAAATAAAAAGTTCATAAGTAAATATTTTTTATTAATAATGAAAGGCATAGTACATAGAATGAATGAACAAAATGTAGTAATGTAATATTACCATTAATAATAGTTACAGTACCAGTCAAAAGTTTGTACACACCTTCTAATTCAGCTGTTTTTCTTTAGTGTTTTTATCT
>JAQMYG010000004.1:11369264-11400789 GCA_030014215.1 Clariallabes teugelsi
CCATCCATCCATCCATCCATCCATCCAACTACACAAAACCAAATAAGACTACAAAATAAGTGCACATGTGGAAACATGCACAAACACCACAAACCAGTGAAATAATTACTAGAACAGGATAATGGGCACAGGAAAAAAAAACCAGTAAAGGACAGTAAAAGTGCAGTACCCAGTACAGAGTACCAGAACATAATTTTGTGTCTGTTGTGACAAAGTCTCAGATGGTAACCCGTCATAATTATATATATATATATATATATATATAATAAAAAGCTGTAAAAGTAGCACACTATGACCATATGGAAACTCTAATATTAGCTAATTAATGAATTAATTTTAAATACACTGTTAGCTGCAAACAAATTTAGGTGGTCAATAAATTTCAATTCAATTTTATTTGTGTATTGCTTTTAAAAATAGACATTGTCACAAAGAATTTTTATAGAACAATTTTACACAAAAATTAAAAATAAATGGGAAATTTATAAATTATAGTTTTAAAAGTGTTCCTATAATGCTGCTGAAGCAGGAGGTGACAGTAGCAAGAAAAAAAAATCCCTGAGATGACACAAAGAAGGGTCTTGGAAAGGAACCAACTCAAGATAGCAGGACCATAAATAAATGTGCATTATATGGCTAAACATGCAATTACATTGAATGTGAAGTCATAGAGAGAGAGAGAGAGAGAGAGAGAGAGAGAGAGAGAATATATAATTAGGTACGTTTACTGTCACATAATAGATAATGTCAATGTACATTTTGTGCAAAGTGCAAGCAGGGACTCAAGCAGACCTACAGTAGACTCAAGAAGGAAACACAGACATGAGAGCGCTCTGGGAAGTAAGGCAGCCAGCCAGTTTACTGTCAACAAATCTAAGTGAGCTTATGAGAATAGGGGGAAACAGCCTCCAAACTGCCTTCTGCTGTAGCCTTTATTACACAAGGTAGCAATAAATAGCCTGTACCTTTTGATTGAAGTAGGTGTGGAGGAGCATAAAATACCATCAGTTCACTCAATGTGGCACAAGACCATTTAATGCTTTACAGGCCAATAGCAGTATTTTAAAATTAATGCAGAATTTCACTGGGAGCCCATGTAGAGTGGATAAAATATGGGTGATGCACTTATATCTTCTGGTTATCTTCTGAAGAACAGTAAGGCATTACAGTAGTTCAAACTAAAAGGTATTAAAAGCATGACCTAGGTTTTCTGCATCATATAGACTTTACATTTTTTATATTAGCATTTTCTGAATTGAAAGAAGGCTATCCTAAACTTATTACATACACAATCTTTAGATAAAAGACATGGATCAAGAATCACACCAAGATCTTTTATATCTGTACATGATGCACCAAAAAAGAACATAGTAACTATGTAATCAGAAAGCTTACTTCTAGCTGCGTGTGGAGTGTGTACCCATACATCTCTCTTATCTGAATTAAGTAGAAGTAGCAGTGTCATCTTTTACACATTCTTCAACTTTATTAAGCTGCTGTCTCTTATCTGGCTTTCCTGAAATATACAACCATGTGTCATCAGTAGAAGAGTGAAGAAAAATACCCTGAAACCTTGATTGCGAGTGTTACGCAAGACGAGCAAAGATTTTTAATAAATTTTGACTTGGAAAACGTACAAGTCTTGGTTTACGAGTACCGAGTATCATGTATCACGCATGCGCTTCTTGTTTTGACGCCGTGCGTCATGTGATCACAACTGAGCCAACGTTTTTTTTCTCTCTTGCACTGCGGGATTGTGGGTAATCGTCTTCCCTGCTGGGTCTTAGTGCGCGTCTCTTACTGGTATAATCAACATCCGTGCACATGTGTACTGTTCACTATAACATTTTATTTTGTGTATTTATTTTTATTGTATGCGTGTGTGTACAGCGCGCGTGTAAAGCAAAAGCAAGTCTCATTAGAGAGGTTAAAGATCCATTTTCTCTCTCTGTATCAGCCTACTCTTTGTGTCTGTGTGCATGCGCGTCATAGGACACCGTGTTACACACACAGAACCCTCCTACTTTCGCCTTCACAGACACACACAGACACTCTTCCTCTCTGCTCTACACAGAAACACTTCACTGTCGTGATTCTTTTCAAAGGTAAAGTGCAGGTTAATTTGTTTCATTTAACTTTACAGCAGTGATTCCATTAGTGCGTCGCTCAATCGAGTGTCTTTAGAGAGATTTCTTATTTATTTCTCCAATTGTGTTTCCGTTGTGTGCACGCGTGTGTGAAAAGAGTGGAGGAAGGGTAATTGTGTAAAACGAGAAGGGGGAGGAGGGGGGCTCCTTACTTTAGCTTCACACACACACAGCTCCAGAGCGCACAAAAGGAAAACACTTATCTGTTGGGATTTATTTTTACATAAATTATTTTTTTTAAGGTAAAGTGCAGGTTAAATTTGCTTTGTTTTATTTTAACTTTATATTTTTGGGGCTGTGGAACGAATAATTAAATTTTTCATTATTTTTTATGGGGAAATTTGATTTGGTTTACGAGTGTTTTGAAATATAAGCCCGCTTCCGGAATGAATTATGCTTGTAATCCAAGGTTCCACTGTACCATGTTTATGAATTATATTACCCAGGGGAAGCATAGAACAAAAAGGACCTAAAACAGAGGATTAAGGAACACCAGACTTTAGTGTTCATAGAAAAGTCACCATTTATATTGCCAAAGTGATAGTTGGTGAGCTTTCTGGAGTCAGGTTTTTAAATCAGGGGTTTAATAAGTGCTAATGTTAAATATGTAGGTACATAGCCAGTGCTGAGGAAAGAATTGAGTATTTTCAGTAGAGGATCAAATATTTGTTATTATCTGTTTAAAAATCTGATATAGTTGTAGCAGATCTCATATAGTTACTGTATATTGCCATTTATACAATTGTTTAGTGAATTGTTCTGCTTTGAATTTTAAGTTTAAAAAATACCAAAAAGTATTGTCATTGAAAAAAAAAAATTACATTTAGGCATTTGGCAGAAGCTCTTATCCAGAGCGACTTACAAAAGTGCTTTGAAGTTTCCGTCATTGGATAGAGTTGAAAATAAAGTTTTGTTGTGTGGTTGTTGTTGGAAATGTGTCTCTCGACAGTGGAAAAAGTAATTCATAGTCGAGTATTATTTATGCTCATACAGTTATGAATTGGGGGCAGAGTTTGAAAAAAGGTGGCAGAATGATTCCTTCCCATACCCGTCCCATTCCCCTGATCTTACACCACCTGATGCCTACTTGTGGGGAATGTTAAAGGAGAGTGTGTTCAACTGTGAAGATCTGCCAAGAACTGTTTCTGAATTATGTGAGCAACTCCTGTCCGTTTGCAGGAGTCTGCAGCAACCTTTGTTCCAGGAATCCGGGTTGAGAATACAGTATGTGTGAACGATATACTGTAAACACAGTCAACGGTGAGGCGGTGCACACACACTTTGCACACTTACATTACGCATACCGTGGTAAATCAACACACTAATAGTGTGTATATGTTCGATTTTTTCAGGAGAAAGAAACTCACAGTTGACAACAAGGTAATATTGATCGTCTTTTCATTTCAGTACTGTATATTTTGGCGCATACTGTATTAAAAGAGGTGCGTTGGTCTGGTGGCACTAAGGATGGTCTAGTTCAAAGCTGGTTGAAATACTAACCTGGGCCTTACGATTGGTAGAAGACTATGACTGAACCACCAATGCCCTAAGATCTTAGATCTTATGGTTATTTACAAAAGTTTACACATTTAAACTTATAACTTGGCACATAGGACAATTTGTCTAAGATTTACATATTTGAATATAAATGTGAAAATCATAACTCATTTTTTGACTAATTAGTGGAAGTTTTTGTTTTGGGGTCTCTGACGCTAAGTGGTTCCGACAAAATCTCTGTCCACCTGGAGGTTCTCATGTCATTTCATACCATCATAAATATTGATTATAAATCCGTTACATTCTGATCTTTATTGCAGGTGTATGGCATCACCATCATAGAGTGCTTTGCACTGAGATGCATCTACCTTTTCAAAAGAATATATTTGCGCTTTAATTGAGTCATGGCTGAATGTAAATGCACAATTATGTTGTTGGCTGCATTTATTGCTCATGTTGCTGGATGTTTTATTCATGAATTGAGGTTCTGCCCTGCTGCAGAAATTAGTGTGAGCACAGGGCTGGCGCTTGTCTCATCCTCTGCACCCTGTCTGCTCCTTGTGACCCGGTGCTGTAAAGAACAAACCTGTAATTAGGAAAGGGAGTTTGTCAAGAAAGGAAGATTTTTAAATTCATTTATTTATTTGTACATTTTTAAATATTCAAACATAGTAACATGGGATGATGCAAAAACTGGACAAGGCTAAATCATTGTCCTTGGTAATAGTCTGGAGCGCATTGATTTCAATAAATAAATCAGCACCCTAGACTTAAGGTTAAGCCGTTTGATAAAACAGCTGTATATCAGGTCTCCATCAGAAGCGATACTAGACCTCACCTCCCAGCCTACAAACACACAGAGGACTCCAACTGCCAGGACACTCAGTCTACCTCAGGAGATTACTGTTTGTGTACACCTAGAGTTTATTACACACAGTATATAATGACTCTGTACATATCCATTCACTGCAAATTATACACTCTGTGACTCAATCCAGTTTGTTACCAAGCCTGATATTTCCTGTTTGCTGTTTCTGTGCATGTTCCCGTTTTGCATAGATTTTTCTGATTGCGACTTTTCCAAGTTCACGCCTGTCTCTGACTTTTTGTCTCTGCGTTTTGTTTTGCTAGAAAGTTTTAAATAAATCTACCTGCACTCGCATCCTCTATAATAATCTTTTCTGACATTGTAAACATAACTGCTAGCCTCATAGTGTGGATGCACTATGGTTTGATTATTATAATTTTTTTTGTCTCTAGCTAGCACTATGGTAAGAGATACACTGCTTGCCCCCCAACTCTCCAGGTAAAAACCGAAAAGATTAATATTGTTTTCTTAGTGTTTTATTAGGGATTAATATGTGTTTCAACAATTTTTTTTTTAACCCTAACTGATGCAGTGATTAGCGTCTCAATTCTTAAACAACCATGTAATGGTAGAATGATTGTAAAGGTCTTGACTAAAACAACATGCATCAGGAATCACAAAGGAGTTTTCATTTTCTGCAATGGAAAATGTACTCTAACGAGTTACTTGTATCAGAAAGTAACGCTAGAATGTAACTGATTACATTTTAATGACCGTAATTTTGTAATGTAATTAGTTACTTTAAAATATAATATCCTTCAATACTGGTTAAGAATTGGCCAAGTTTTTAAACCTGGAAGGATAGTACTAAACCATCAATCTGAGTCCAGATGTACTCCAGATGTGCACCAGGGAAAGAAGGGAAAGTTATGCACCCACCATGAGTGTATTATGGCAGTGTTATGATCTGGGGTTGCTTCAGTTGGTCGGGTCTATACTCAGCCACATTATGTGGTAATAAAATGAAGTCAGGTGAAGACTTAAACTAATGCCTATGCATGTGGGTGCATATAAAAACTGCTTTTATTGTAGCAGAGAGTAAAGCATGCAGTAAAAAAAAAATTTTTTTAAAGAATAAACTAGCCTAAATTACAAATACAAGTAAAAGGAATTTTAATGGTAAAGAAAGGAAAATAATTTCCTGCATAAACTGAGGAATGTGTCAAGTGTCAAAAACCACTCTTATCAAGTTAGCTAGCCAAGTGATTGATTCAGTGATTAGTGATTTCATTGATATTACTTCGAGAAAGATATGAAGTAAAGATAAAGCACATTACATTTAGAAGATGCTCTTATTCAGAATGAGTTACATTATCCCATTATACATCTGAGCAGGGCCTTGCTCAAGGGCCCAACAGTGGCAAGTTGGTGGTTGTGGGGTTTGGACCATGAGCCAATGCCTTAACCACTGAGCTACACCTCGCACTGAGTTTCGAGAACAGCATTCCACCTGTTCCAGCCGACTGTATTTTACACAAATCCTACATTCTAGATATGCTAGTCATAAAAAAGTAACAAAAAAAAAAAAAAAAAAAAATCAAGGATGAACAGAAAGATAACAAAAAGGGAAATAAGTAAACATAAAACTGTGTAAGTAAACATCAAATGTTGAAATGTAGTGTGTCAGAACACAAATACTGAAAGAGGATTTATTTTATCCAGACATGTTCTCTCATGTAGTGATGTTGATTCCCATGCAGCTTTAGCAGTATGGGAATCATATTACTGTCTTGACATATTGAGGACACGATGAAAGCACTCACCTATAGCGAAGAGACAGTGAAAAGAAATCTTTATAATTTATGTTCCTGTCTTTGGAGAATCCTAATTCATTGTACTTTACTTAGGTGCAAGAGATGATTTCTGAGACAAAAATCGAGACAGTGCTTTAAAACTACCCTTAATCAGTTCATTATTCTGTTCCTTTCTCAAGGCACTTGTCTGGCAGTGTTACATTCTGCCTGAGAAAAGCCCATTTGAAAGCACAAGCTGTCGTCCGTTTGCTGTGTTGAATTTCAGAGTTATGGTCAGTTCAGACAGGACAGAAATCCGGTGAGTCTGATGAGACATGACTGAGATGTTGTGTTGCACGGACAAATTAAAATGCATGGGTCAACTGCCAACACCATAATCCTTTAATAAAGAGAGGGGCTTTGCTAAGATTAGTGGAGGCAGGATGGAGAGGCTAATATGACTGCTCTTAGACGTTCGCCAGGTCTAGAACATGTACAGTATAACAATTACTCCAGATTGAGACATAAGCAGGGAATGTGTTCAAAGACGCAACATTGACCTTTCTGCCCTACAATCAAATGAGGAGCGTTGTGGATTGCATGTGCAGCAGGGTGGGGTCTACATTAAGCAGCACACACGCTGGGACATAGATCCATACTGCTGAAAATCTGTCAGTCTCAATCAGTCTCTACCTGATGGGGGAGAAGAGAACAGGTTTCCACACGCCAAGGACACATATAAAGATTAATTGGTTCATTTGGATGTTATTCATCGTACAGGAGCGCTCCATCTGTCATCTCTATTTATTCTCCACTAGGGTTTGTATCCATCGTTGACTGAAAAAGAGTTAAGAAATAAATCTAATATAATGTAAAAAAAATAAATAATGTAATCAGTGATATTATTATTCCTGGTTGAAGCCCACGTACATGACTGTCTGTCTTTCTGTACAGCAGAACTCTTTGCCTAACCTATTAATACAAAGAAATTAAATTTTGTAAGGTCGAGTATTTTACGCGTTCATTTTAGTGGATAACTCTGTTCGAGTTACTTTATGCACCCTCACCTTATACCGTGTTTTATTTTTATCTCATAGTGGCGCTTCACATCACTACTTGTTATCAGCACCACAATTTCGGAACATATGAGACAAACTGGTTTTAAACTTCCTGTAGGAAGAATAAGCATACATTGATCTGGCGATACATCTTTGAAGATTCAGTTTTCATAATCTACTTCCCTATTTTTGGAGTAAATTGTGAGTTTGTTGTGTTCCATGAGGATTCGGATGCTTTGTAGGGGCATTACAAGTCCTTTCTGTGTCTTCCGCATACTCTGTGTATATACGGTAAAGAATTGCATTGATTGGCTCGGATGTGTGTATAGCCACGCCCACCTGGAGGGAGAAAGCACTATATTCGTCCAAAGAAAGCACTGGATGTTGTGATGTAATCTGGCACATAACTGCTTGTAATTTCACTTCTACTTAAAGTTGATTGCATTTGTGGCGCAGATTTGACATTAGGCAAATACCAAAAGACAGGCAAAGTTTTATTAAAATCTGTCCAGCAAGTTTTGCATACAGTAATACTGTAACAAAATTGGCTGAACAGACAAAGATATACAGACATAATTTTTTTGAGACTGGTTTCGGTCCACCAATATATGAAAATGTACAGATCACTAAAAGAGTGAATTCTGACCAATGTACAGACAAAAGCTTTTTAAAATTTATTTATACAGATATAGTTTATAAATATGTACAGCGCAATAGTCTTAGACACTCTTTTATAAAATACATTAAAATATTTATAAAATTTTTCTCAGATGTGCATTTTCTTTTCTGCATCTGCGTTAGTAGCATTGTATATTTTCAAAATAAAAATGTTACAAAAAATGAGAATATCATTGAGGAATGTTTATACAAGGGGTGCTGAAGTCAAGTGGGACTCATGAATGAAGGTGTAAAAATGATTTTGATTTACAGGAGCATTAACACGATGAAACTTTGCTGTTCAAATGGTGCAAATTTTAAAGAGAGCTGTTCGTCTGTAAATGACAATTCTGACCGAGGTGTCTCGCAGCCCACTGCACTTGTTCTGTGTACATTCAGCTAGTGGAATGCCTGATCCTTATAAAACACGACAGCTTGTCACCAACTTGGGTTGAGATGCATCTATCTGTGGGAAATGTACACACAATCATTCATCATTTGCACGTTACAAGAACTTGGCTGGGAGTTATTGCTACATCTCAGTCCAGTCCTGACCTCAGTCCCAGTGATTTCCACATGTTTGAGTCACTAAAGGAATTGATGGGAGGCCAGTGTTTCAGATGTGAAGCATGCAGTCTGACAATGGCTCTGGCGTACTGAGAAAAAAAGTGAAATTCACTTTAAGACAAAATGGTGTCTGTGATTCCCCTCTTGATTTAAATGATGAAGAGCCATTGGGAAAGGTCCAAATTTAGTCAAGTGGATTGACATGCTTTATATTGCATATTTGTGTCAAAGGTGTATAATACTCACTTAGTCTCAGACTTATAAACAAATCTGACTTACGAACCAGCTCCTGGAATAGAACAGGTTGTAGGGGACGACCTGTAAACTGTAAAACATAATTTATGATTTTTCAAGCCATCTTTGCTAAATTCTTTATATTATACAACAGTTAGTTTCGACTGAGCAATCTGATTGGACGAGAGGTGTTCTCTGAGTGGTGATAATGTTAAGTCCACTGAGACGGTTAACTATAGGTCATTCCATGTCCCAAGGAATAAGTGGACTTATAAACAGGAACTTACAAGATCTCCATGGTTTATTCTCCTCACGTAGTACTGGTAAGAATTTAAAAGTACTTTCATCCCTGTTAATTACAATAATAAGTTGTAGTTATTTCATTCTGCCAGTCAAGGAGGGATATGTATTGGAGGACCAAAATAACTGATTAAGTAAAGAAACAAATCATAATCTGATAAAAATAAATAGTGACTGTGGAAAACTATCACACTTAAGGTCTAGCAGTACACCACTCCCTCTTGTGTAATATTGTTAAGAATACTTATGAAAATTTACAATATTTTCCTGTGCTTAGTGCAGTATGAAAAAATGATGAATGTCAATGCTGGATATGATCAACCTGTCAGCAAGAACAGCTCACCTATAACTACACACATTCTTAAAATGTGTAAAACTCACATTTATGGGGTTTGGTGTACACCCTTATCCAGAGCGCCTTGTGTTTTTTTTTTTTTTTTTTTACATCATTATACATCTGAGCAGTTGAGGGTTAAGGGCCTTGCTGAACGTCCCAACAGTGGCAACATGGTGGCGCTGGGATTTGAATCTCGCACCTTCAGATCAGTAGTGCCATGCTTTAACCACTGAGCTACCCCTGCTCTTATTTCCTAATAGACCCTTAAGGAATCCTTGAAGAACCTTTTTAATTCTAATGGTGTAGCGAGGGATATTATAGCTGTAGTGCATAGACTATCATGACAGAAACTATTCCACATTTCAAAGTTTAGTGTTGCAAAAAGCACAGGCTCCAGTTACAGAGAAGTGTAAACCAGTACTGTGGTTGGTTAGGCCCACCATGCCACCTTCTGAAATTTATTTTATAAGTACAGATTGCAATATCACTAACCTGAATGAACATGATAATTTGCCTGAATTTCATATTTTCTTTTAACACTTAACCATGTTCATTGACTCCACAACTTTGTGTAAAACTTGACAATTTATGTCAAAATCCAGTGAAGGGTGTCCTGAACACATGCTTTGATAGAAGCTTTTGACCTGTTAAATATAGTTAAAACCATGCTTAAAATAGTGTCCTAGGAATAGAGATGAATAAATGCAAATGTTTCCAAACAAGTGTACAGCTTGACACAATTATGCAATTAATATCCCATCATGCTCTGTGGTGTGTATACACATGCTGAGCAGCCACAGTTGGGTACCATTTAAAATCAAGATGGTAAGTTGATAAGATCTGAGTTACTTTTGCAGAGGGTTCATTATATGGGCTGAAGCTACAGTCATACAGACTGTTAAAAAAAATAAAAAAATAAAATAAATAAATTTATTACTGTATATTACTGTAACTGGTGTTACAGTAGAAACAAATCACTGAACTGTTTTGTGTATGTAGAAATATGATAAATCAGTAGTGGTCTCTTTTCAGGATGTCCCTGCCCCATCCTCAGGACACAAAGACTCACTGAATGGCTGGAAGATGATGAAAATGATATACTCCAAATGCTGTGGCCTTCAGTCAACAGGTCTCAAACCAATAGAAAACCTGTGGGAGATTTTCAGACTGAAGTGTAATGCAGCACTCAACAATCTCAACAATCTAACAGCAAAATGAGAACTCGTGTTTTGTGGTTTTGAAAAAAACTAATATTTTTCAGATTGCAAACTGATAGAGAATGTTTTGTGCATGATTTGTTTGGGTCACAAATGAACAAATATCATGTCAAAATTGTTTTTGGTTCTATCAATATGAATTTTTTCTGTGATTTCCCCAGTTTTATCACAAACAATACTCGAGTCTGCTGTTCTGTTTGTGGCAATTTAAGTATTCAATTTAGTACCGACAAGTTTTAGTAAATATAATAAAGTCATGTTTGAATGTGATTTCCAAGTGAGTCACTGACAGCAAATTAGAACAAGGAGAAACATGTTGAGTTGTCTTGTATACAAAACAGTTTATACCATATAGTTTTATGTATATTACATAAAATATACTGCAAGTATATAATGCATACAGTCCTTTTTCACAGATCTTGTGGATGTAGCGGCACGTTGGCGTAGTGTTTAGCACTGTGCCCTCACACCTCCAGGATCGAGTGCTTGATTCCCTGCTTCTGGTCTGTGTGCAGGGAGTTTGGACTGTGGGAGGAGACTGGAGAATCCAGAAAAAAACCCATCAAACAAAGGGAGAACATGCAAAGATGTGTAGATTAGGTTAATTGGTGTTTACAAATGTATGTGACCTACTTGTGATGGATAGGCACCCTGTCCAGGGTGTATCCCACCTTGTGCCTTAAGTTTCCAGGTTCCCATGACCCTGTATAGGATAAAGCAGTAGTGAAGGTAAATTAATATTGTGGATGTTAAGTGATTCATACCTGTGATTTATTAACGCTGTGGTAACTGCAATGGAGGTTAAATGTCCTTTATATTGGCTTCAACATTCTAGATATCATCTATCTGTGGGTGGTTTTCTCTGTATCATATTTCACTAGAAACCTTGCATTTAATGGATGACTTCAAGTCCACTTTGGACTATATCTCAAGGAAGAATTTGACAATTAAAAATTCAGGATGTGAAATGTTATTCCTGTGAAAAAGTGAAAAATGTAAAAAAAAAAAAAAAAATTATATATAAAATTTTTTTTTTTTTTTTTTTTTTTTTTTAAATATTGGTCCTTTTAACCTGCATGCAGGAGATTGAAATGTAGCAATAATTTATAATGTGTATGTTGTAATTCACTGGTTCTTCTTACAAGTAGTCTTTTGACATGTCATTAACATTGATTTACGGAATTGTCCTATTGAGCTGCTTGGTTTTCAGACCGAGCATCAGATTTGCTCCTTTTTTCATCTTTTCCTCTGCTACTCATGCTCAATCACAAATGCTTAGTCTAGAGAATACATAATGTTATCTTTAATGTAAAGTGTACCCAGGTCTGTTTTTATACAAACATTTTTATAAGATGATACATGAAACAATTTTTTATAAGATGTACAACTTTGATAAAGAGCATGCAATGAATATTATACGCCAATGGTCAAGAACAACATATGCTGGTTTACAGATTTGACCGATTTCAGCAACAGGCATACTAAATAGAGTGATATTCAGCTCAACAGGCAATCACATTACGTCACACTATTTCTTGTTATGTGGTGCGGTATGGAGAGCCGCACCACAAAATGTAATATTTTTAAAGAGCCCTAATGCAGGGCTTCTGAGGGGGTGAATGAAACAGGAGTTGTGAGAGCTTGTGATACGCACGTGAAGACCTGTCCGTTTGGAGATACCGTGGGATTATTAATTAAAGAACTTAAGAAAATAAAAGAAAACTGAAAACACGAAGTGTTTAACAGAAGTCCGCCGTCTACGCGAGAACGGACGGGGCTCCGGAAACTAAAACAAAAACTAATCCTCTCGGGGCTTATGGCCTTACCGAGGATTTATTGGAGAGAGAGAGTTTGTGTTTTTTTGTGTAAACTTTATACTTAACCTGAGAGCGCGCGCTTAAAAGGACAGCGCACCACTCTCTCTTTCTTTCTCTCGTCGGCGTCTTAAGGAGGCAGAAGCTGGGTCTTTGCCCCTGTCTCTCGACTTTCTGCGCGCTTGTATTGTATTTTATTTTATTTTATTTTATTTTATTTTCTTCTCTCTCTCTTTCTTTCTTTCTTTCTTTCTTTCTTTGTCTTTGTCCCTGATACCTTTACCGGTGCTACCTAATGATCGCACGAAGTGCCGAGGTATCAGGACCCTTAAATAGACACGCCGCCAGGTGCGGCGTATCCAGGTTGATTGACTTGCGGCGGCGTTGCCTGGCAACTGCGTGTATAAATGTCCGCGCCTTTGCCTGTTCAGAAATCCGCGCCTGCGCATCTGCCCGGTCCAAACAGTGCAAAGCATTTTCAGTCTTTGTACACATTGCGTTTTCTGCAACAAAGATCTGGAAGACGTTATCATTAAACATTCATTAGGATCCAACACACACAAATATTTATACTACTTACTTTTTATATAAAAAAAAAAGTCAGTACTTTTATATATAAATATTGATTTTTATATTTGTATTTAATTTTTACACAATATTATTTATATTTTATATTTATATAATTTATATTCCATTATAGATATATTATTTTATTATTTTCTCTTTTTATTGATTAAAGTATTTTATCTAAGTTTATCTTAATAGATCTTAATTTACTAAACAGTGAATTGCAATAAAGTGATTTAATTTGCAGCTTCTTGTTTCATAATATAATGTATAATAAAATATGATATGATATGATATAAAAGTGAAATCAATATTTTGATTTCAATTATGGTGCAGGTTAAACTTCAGGAAGATATCCAAGAACTGCAAATGTTTCATTAGGTTCTGTCCAGCAGGTGATTTTAGACACAGCTACAGTTTAATACAGCTTGCGGTTTATAATCTGGCAGAAAACTGCTCATAACTTTCCTTCCACTCAACATTTTCATTTCAATCATGGCACAGGATTAACTTCAGGCAAACACCAAAGGATGGGCAAAGTTTTATTAAATTCTGCCCAGCCAGTTTTGTGTGATTGTGTACCAAAATTGAGTTGGACAGACAGACATATTTTACTGGTTTCGGCTCCTCCAATGTATGAAATCTAAAGATATCATTGAAAGAGTGAGTTATGACGAATGAACAGACAAAACCTTTCTTTTATTTTTCTAGATGAATATTCATTCATTCAATCTTGTACAAATATTGTGGTCTTGGTTGCTATACAGCTGTACAAGTGGTTACAGATCAGTTTGTTGCATCTAACTCACAGCATAAAAAGTGAATCCTCTGCTGTGGCACAGTAATGGCCATCGACTATATTTTGTTGTATGTATGAGACATAATTTTTAACCACAGTCTTGTGTGTATGTGTGTGCAGGAAATCATTGCAGGTAGAAATAACAAGTGACAGGTACAAACCTACATGTCAGAAAACATTTTACGCCGTTACTTTGATAATACAAGAGTGTATAGATGTCATCCTGTAAAATGAAAGATTTTGTCATTACATGGCTTGCTTTCTCGTGATAAGTGAGACAGATTGTAAAGCACGATCTCTGTTTTAAGAGTTTTAACAGAGTTTCACTCAATTTTAACATTACTGTTCAGTTATTAGTCTAAGACATATTATTTAGTGACTAACCAAATACATCCAAATTATGTAGGTAAGTGAATGAAGGAAGTATATAAGTATGGACCTGCTGATGAGTCTATTATGCAAGACGTACAGTGTAATATTCATTAACCTATCACTGTTCATTTAAATAATAAACCTACTGTACTTAAACTGGCAGCACAAGTGTAACCTACACAATTTTGGGCTTAAAGTACTGCATTTAAAGTTATGGCTAATCAGTGTATCTTTCCCTATATATTTTTTAAATAGAATTTACCGTTTCGTTTGGGTAGCTAGCAGGGAAACAAATTTAAGCTTTTCTACTCTCCTTAATCTCACATATTTATTTACTGTATGTACCCCTCTTAAACAATTTCCCCCCATACTTGCTCTACAGTGTTTGCTATGACTTACTAATCTCTTTTCTCTGCATGGTTCTACCTGTTTTAAACTTCCTATTCCAACATCCTATTCAGAGAATGAAAATGGCGATGACAAAGATTAATCTTTTATGTTATGATGTATCTATTAAAGCTATGAAACCGAACCTCATCGGATCTTAGCACAGATATTGCAGCTGACCATCGGTGGGTTAGGTGGCTTTATGAGGTATTTCAAGCCCTGCATGATGGATTGTTTTCCATATCCTCTCCTGTTTCAAGACCCTGCTTCTATGTCTGTTGGCCTAAAAGAAAAGCCCACTAGGGACAGGGTTGCCTCTCTACATTCTCTTAGCTCTAAATCTCCTCCATGACTTAGGCTCAAACGAACCAATGCACACTGGGACTCAGCAGAGCTGAGATATGAGAGGAGGATGAGAGACTAGAAGAACAGAGACAAAGAGAGAGAAGGATGATGGAGTCCATATTAGAATGGTGCTTTTGAGCTTTGAATGCAAGGTAGGTCAGGGAAGTGGTTCAGGCCTTTGCACATAGCCTCATCTCATATATAAGTTTATTTTTACTTTACTTTACAGACCTTATAGATATGACTTCTTTGGTGCTGAGGATTGAGTGTGTGTGTGTGTGTGTGTGGGGAGTGTTTACTGCAGAAAATATTTTACCTGGTGTCAGAGCCTGCCTTTACAATATAATGGAATTTATATATTATATTTATCTTAAGCAGATCATAACCTATTAGAAAAGAAAAAAGATGACATGCTGCAGGTCATGAAAAAAAAGATTGATATAAATAGACTTTTCCTCCTCCCTCAAGAGAAATGCATGTAATGTATAGCAGCGGATAATTATAAACTAACATGGAAAGAAAGCAGAATTGCTAAGAGAGCTGTGCTCAGAGAAATAAAGTATGAACTGGACCATGAGACCTTTTTTAAGAAAAGTGATTAAAATATCCAAGCAAAAAAAATTATATATACGTATGCATATCACTGCAGAGAATTGATGTGCGAGTCACTGCACAGTGTATTCCCCTTGCATATGAATGATCTGAAAGTAAAAACAAAGCTCACCTCTATGAGATTATAAGATGCATGAGAGATTTTTTTTTCTTGACTACATGGTCAGCCTTAATGAGGGACGGGCAGTCAGTCAGTGGGCCCTGACCCTCTCTTGCCCTCTTCCATTAATCTTGCTGATGGGCTGGAAAGGGTCCACACACTGCCAAGCATGTCGTGGTGTTGCATAGATTTAATGAGGTCTGGTGACATTTAATAATTTAGCGTCTTTGCTGGGTTTTAAAAACCTTCCCTGCCTGAGCTGCTGATGAACAGGTGGGGATATAAACATTGCAACGCAATTAGGCTTGCTGATTCGCCATAAAGCCATTAAATAATGGAATAAGTTATTTTCCTACAGCAGTCATATTTCTCGACAACGAGCATTAAACCTTGAAATGATTTCTCTCCCCGGGAAGAGGAGGCTGTACACTGTAACACCTGTGTTCCTATTTTTGGGCTGCAACATTAACGGGGGGTTGAGGTGGAAATAGGGCTGCTTTGTCTTGCTCTTGCTTTATGCACAGAAACTACAGTAACATGCTGAGATGAAATGGAGCATGGATCTGTTTTTTTTTTTTTTTTTTGGACCTACAGTGCTTTCTCAGGGGGCTGGTCAGTACAGATTGCACTTGTGTCCTCGTAATAGGCACCTTAATATTCGTGTGCTGATAAAGCACTGTTATTCAGAGAGCATTATCACTCACTCACATCGTGACTCATCAGTGCACAACCCATTATTAAGGATGCAAAATGTGCAATGCTGGCTAGTTGTCTCAGCCACACACCGTGCTCTTGTCCGTCCTCTTTCCCGTCTCTCGTCTTGCCCTTATCCCAACAGCAGTGTCTAATTTTCTATCCTCTTTTTTCCTTCATTTTTCAGCACCTTCATCCCACATGCATACCTCGCTCTTTCTCTTTGCTCACTCTTTGCGCCTGATGTTAAATGGGATGGAAGGCTCACCACAGCAGCACCCCTGCCTGATGTTAATGTTGATTAATGGTACACAGAGAGTGAGCTGGCTTCTTCAGCGCCAACAATGGAGCCAAAAGGTCCCTGAGGAGCAGAGGTCACTAAGCCTCTCTCTATCTCTCTCTCTTTCTCCTGATCTCTGATAGCAGCCGCACATGATCCATATCTGAAGTATAGCTACTTTTAGCACTAGTACTCTGTTCACAGCCAGACAGAGCTGTGAATCTTACATACATTAATAACGGTGCAAACCCCTGTGGCCATCACAGGACAGTTTCCTCTTCCACACCACCTGCAAATGCGTACAAGCTGGGAATATACAGTACTATCCGATGCTCATGCCAAGACTGCTGTTCACGCTATGTTTAAACACCTTTTTTTTAATTTCCTACTACAGCGTGCCAACAAGAAAAGGATAGACTCCTTCGGTGTTTATTCCTCATGTTTCCTCAGGGGGATTTTCCATGCTATTTCTCACTTACATTCAGGCATTTGGCAGTCACCCTTATCCAGAGCAACTTACTGTACATTTTTACTCCATTGTACATCTGGCCCGGATAAAATGGGAGGGTTGTGTCAGGAAGGGCATCCGGCGTAAAACCTGTGCCAAGTTGTTGTGCGGACCAAGTGTCCGCTGTGGCGACCCCTTGCCGGGAGCAGCAACAACGTACATCTGAGCAGTTGAAAGTTAAGGGCCCAACAGTGGTAACTTGGTGGTCGTGGGATTTAAACCAGGGACCTTCTGAACTGTAGTCCAATGCCTTAACCACTGAGCTACCCCTGATACAACATTAAGTGCTTACATTTTATTTCTCTCTCTCTCTCTCTTTTTTTTTGTTTTTGTTTTTTTGAGCAGTTGAGGGTTAAGGATCTTGCTCAAGGGCCCAAGTAGCAGAGTTACAATCTTTAAAATTTTGTTAACGATCTAGATTTTAAGTAAACAGCAAGTGAAAATTTTAAAGATTGTAACTCTGCTAATGGCTATAAAGGATTACGTCTTAATATTATCCATGAAAGACAATTAAAATCATTAAGAGTAAACCATCTGATAATGAAGCAAACTGAGTCGCCAGTTCATTAGTCAGCACACTGTACTTAATTGGCAACTCAGGGTATGCAGATATACATGTACATGAGTTACAAGTTAATTAAGTATACCAATCTAGTAACTAATGAACTGGCAAGTAACTGCTGAGAAAAAGAGAGAGTATTTGTGTGTGTGTGTGTGTGTGTGTGAGTGAGAGAGAGAGAGCGAAGGAGATATCCTGGAGTGGACGCCTCTCTCGCACCAGATGCTCAACATTTACAGCAATTACACCCACCTCACAACAAAGCTGCTGTACAAGCAGAAACACACACACACACACACACACACACACACACACACACACACACACTTGCTTACAGACATTCGCACTCTTCTGAGTACAATGCCAAGTTAACATCAATTCACATCTTCAAACGCATATTCCCCATTGCCCTAGGAAACCTTTGTGTCTGTGATGAAAATGTTTGAAATCCTTTGTACGTGGAGAAGAAGCAGATCTGCTCTCAGCCTGTGAGCTTTGTTACTCTGCACCTGAAATACTGCTGAGGCCTTGGTGGACATTTGTCATGCAGTTGCTACGGTAACAGACTGACTGGAGAGATGCATTGAAATATGTGTTTCATAAAACCCCTTTTTAAATCACTTCTCAGATAAAAAAAAGAAAAAGAAAAAAAACTTATAGCATATTCCATACTGAATTCCTACTCATGGGCAAAATAACCAAGTGTGAAAGTTTTTCATTTTATTATTATAATTTTTTATTATAGAACCCGAAAAATATTACCAAGTAGAGTATGTACAGTCAGAATGTCTGTGCGCTGCCAAGATTTTTAAACTCAAGTTTGGATTTTTTTTCTATATTCTACATAAATATTGATTTTTTTTTTATTAACTATGAAATAACACATATGGCATTAGGTAATAATTAAGTAACAACATTTGACAACGACAGTCAGCCATTATTTTAAGACATGAAGGCAGATGTTGCCAAGTGCATTTGCAAAACCCATCAAGCACCATGATGAAACTGTCTCTCATGAAGACCATCCCAGAAAGCAAGACCAAAACTTACCTCTGCTGCAGAGGAGATTGTTGAGTTACCAGCCTCAACAATCACCAATTAACAAACAGCACCTCAGATTAGAGCCGTTATGACGAGAGCTGTATAGCTGACACAAGTATTCAAAAGAGATTACTGCATATTATGGATGTCTTCATCATTGTTGTACAATGTGGAAAGAAAAAAAAATCAGGAAGAACCATGAAAGTAGAGTGTGTGTCCAAACGTTTGACAGGTGTACAGTAGTGTATAATTCCCCTTATATTAAGATTAGTATGCAACCTTTAAAAGCAGGACCCTTGTAGTATTTCAGGACATTGTTCATTTGTAGATTTGATAAGAAGCCCATTTTTGTCAAATAAATAAATAAATAAAATTAAATAAAATTCCACTAACTTCTAATACAGACCTGTGCACAGAGTGTTATAAACTGGCTGGTTGCAGTATTAATGCAGTTGAAACAATCTTTTCAACAGCGTTCCTGCTTCAGTACATGCTTTAATTGGAGTGCTAGCGATTTCCTGTTGGTGGGATATTGATTTTTATTTGCAAGGTTATTTGTTGATGGAATACAAAGCTGGTGGTGCCATTTCGATCTGACCCTGACAAGAGGCTGCTGTGTATATGTAAGCATTGAAGGAAGTGGTGGCCGTGTAGCACAGCAGTAGAACGATACAGTAGATGGGGCTTTATAGAAGACAACAGTTCTGCCTCACTGCTCACAGCATCACAGTTGTTATGCAGGGTATAAACCTTCCACTACAAGCATAGCAGGGCTTAAATTCTATTTAAAACTGTTTTTTAGCTTTAACAGGACACCCCAAACGCTGTATATTCTATATACAGTACATACTATTCTCCTTACTTCAATATTGCAATGTTTGGGTTTTTCTAACTATTAAAAAAAGCTATTAAATAACAACAGGCAACAAGTAACATCATTTTTCATCCCACAAATTTACAGTGATTTACAGTGAGTAGGGCTGTGTGAACTCAGGAAGCAACAATAAAAGCAACATAATCAATGCTTCACCCTTGACCTTATTCAATATTTGCAACTGTGGAAATACTGCTCAGACCTTTTGTTTCAAAACCAAATTAACTGAAAGATTGATTACTTTTGCATTTGAATGTGTAAATGTTATTAATTTAATACTTAATAAGTGGTCTAACAAAATTGTTCTTTTGTAGTGAGGGCACTCACTGATAAAGATTATACAATTCCCACAGCATCCTAAAACTTATCAAAAAACACAATGGAAATACAGTATGTGCATTTATCAAGTTCATACTATGTCACTAATTTCCTGTCATGCACATGACTATGCGCTCACCAGGTGCCGTGAGATTGACAGAACTATATTCTGATCAGATCACATAATGCCCTTCCATCCGACGGCATGGCAGCTCAACCCAATTTTTTTGTGGACATAGTGAGAATGTGGATCAGTGTGACGGGGCGGTGGTACGAATATGGTAGGGAAGGAGCTCTATGTCAATCTGACCACACCTACATGCTGACCTGTAAGATTATCACTAATCCAGGTTAAGCCTCTGAACATGGTTGAAGCCTGCCAGCTCCCTGCTTGTCCCTGCACTCCTACTAAACACGACAAAAGATAAAGGGCTTAAATCTATTCATGCAGGGGAATAATGTTAATGTCATGTTTTCCTGTGTTCACTGTTGGTGGTAAAATAAAAGCGTACTTTTATGACATCAATGAACTCTTGCTCTCACCTGTAGCTTTGTGTGTTGTGAGAAGGTGTGTACAGTAACATGACTTTGATGTCGGTTTGTTCAGCACTACACAGTGAGTGTGTGTGTGTGTGTGTGTGTATAGGGTATGGTATTGTTTTAGCTCATTTCACTTGGTTGCCACATACAGTATTGCACCAGTTGACAGATTATAACACCGGTAGATTTTCTTTCATAAAGTAATTATTAGCAAGTTCCGTAATTATCCTTCCATGCAGACTGCCATTAATTACAGCTTAAATAACCTTCTTTAGAAGTTTGAATTCGTGTTAGTCTGAATGTCCTATCCAGCTCGGAGACGATTTTGGAAAAATACCAGTAAAAAATTGAAGGGATTGTAAGCAAACCTTTGTTTCTGTGTTTTACAGGTCATTGCGAACTACAAGTGAAACAAAAGAAAACCACTGCTATGTAATTATTTTCAGGTTTTGTAAAAAAAAAAAAAAAAAACATTTAGGCTGGAGAATGAAACTGAATTAAATTTTCAAGTCTAAAATCGATAGTTCTGTAATACAATAAATTGCGGTTGGAGTAAAGTGCATTTGGGGCTTAGCTTTTGAGTGTGTGTTGTTCTTTTACAGAGGACAAACACTTGGACTGATTGGATTTGGGAATAAATTATCTGCTACCGAGGGAACATCTTTGATTGGCTTACACGCACACAAAGAAGCCTTAATAAGAGATAATTTTTCCTGTGCCATGATTATTTTGTTGCAGTGCCAAAAAGGGGCTCGAACATCAATGTCCTAATCTTTAATTGTTATTGGTTATGTTTATTATTAATGTGCAATTAAATTTTTTATTTGTAAAATTTCACTATATCTTACAGACATTTGTGTGGATTATATTTATTTAGCACACTACATTTGATACAAGTGCCAAGGAAAAATCGTATAAAAATAGTAAAAAGTATAAATACACGTATCACTGTAAGACTTTTATAGTCTCTCTCTTTCTCTCCCTCTCTATCACACACACATGCGCACACACATACACGCATGCACGCACACACACCCACATGCACGCACACACACACACACACACACTGTCATTTTGGCTCACTCATCCAAAACAATATTTAGATTATTTTTGCTTTATGTAACTTTTACATATTGATATTTCAAGTTTGCCTCAATAAACTAAGTTTGTAAATGAGATTACCATAATTATGCCAATTTATACTGTAAATTTTACATATTACATATACCATTACATATTATTTACAATGTTTGTTTTTGTTCAACTTACATACTGTATTCTACAGGAGTAACAATTCTGCTCTTTTACATTTAGGCATTATCCAGAGTGACTAACATTTTTATTGCATTATACATCTGAGCAGTTGTGGGTTAAGGGCCTTGCTCAAGGGCCCAACAACTACAATTTGGTGGTCGTGGGATTTGAACCTGGGACCTTCCGAATCGTAGTCCAATGTTTTAACCACTGAGCTACCCCTGACCCAATATTTAATTTTATTTACCTTTTAATTACCATAATTTTAAATATGTTGATACAAGTATTTTTTTTTTCAGTGATTAGAAATAAGGTCATTAAACGTGCGAAGATAGAATTGAACATGAAAGAAGTATTACACAGTTAGACATTTACATTCATTTGTCCAGACTTAGAAAAGTGCTTTGAAGTTTCCATCATTAGCTATATCTTTACACAGGGTTACTAGGTTACTACCTAGAAGTACTATCAGTCAGACACTTTTGGGAAAGATTTTTAGTTATTTAATCATTTAATTATTTACATTTACTTTTAGGCATCTGGCAGATGCTCTTATCCAGAGCGACTTACAAAAAGTGCTTTGAAGTTTCCACCATTGGATACAGTAGATCCTTAAACTGGGTTAATAGGTTACTAAGTGATGCTACCAAAAGTTTTATAAAGCAATAATAATAATAATAATAATAATAATAATAATAATAATACTTACCGAAGACACATGTAGAGTAGAATTGTTATTTTCTTTGATTTCATTTATGACTGTATCTGACCTCTTAAAGAGACTAGTATGCATTTATACTTTCTGGAAAAACGACACCGTGCAAGTTTGGTAAAATTTCTCAGATAACAGATTTAACCCTCTTTTAAATGGTTTCAGAGGAGTTGTGTATAGAAAAAAAACGGATGACAGTGTGAGATGATGGATAGTTATTCCTATGTGTCATCTGTGCTTCGCAGGCAGGCGACACAAAAAGTAACCTTTCATTCAGGACTTTTTTTTTTTTAGTAGTTTTTCCTGTAGTAAATATCCACTGTGTGTGGGTTTGACCGTGTCTCTGTATACAAATCTTTGCACAGGATATTTATTCTGATGTGTCTATAAGCCTATACAGTATTTGTGTGTCCTGAACCAAGGTCTCAAGCTCCTGGAGATAATGCACTGTACTCCTGTTAAATGCACTGTCATCCCGTTTCTGTGGACTTTCCTGCACCCCCTGCCCTTAGATTTTTACTCTTACAGAGAAAACGTATGTCCTCTTTATCTATGTATGAGCTTCTTCAGGCTACAAGCAAACCATATGCAATCTATTTAGTGCTGCTCACCACAGTGCGTCCCCATACAACACTGGAACCTCTATAAGGCCTAATAAGTCTGAGAGAAAAGTGCAAACATCATTACTTGGTGGTGTTTGAACTTTTAATGAAGGCATCTGTAAGGGACATGTACAGTATAGTAATTGTGCTGCATTTTAAAAGGAAAAAAAAAAAGACAGATTAAAAAGAAGTAGTTTATTCTAATTAACTGCTTGGATGAAACTGTGGAGAAAAGCAGACGGGTACATTCGCCCTCATCTCAGACTAGAGCGTTTCATCACTTGTTAATTTAATGTGGCAGAAAGTGAGAGAATGAGGGTGCATGTGAGAGAGAGATTACAGCCTTAGTGGTTTCTCACTTCTGTCTCTGTGCCTGTGAACACGACACATTATGAGGCAAGCATGGATATGCTGGGAGCTGCTTGTTCAGTTGAGACAACGAGGAAAGGAGAAAGATATGAATATGGGAATGTGGAAACTTATGGATTTGGGCAGATGTTAGATTAGTGCTAAGTTGAAGAAGGAAAGGGGAATCGGCGAACCGCTGGTAGATGTCATTTCTGGCTAAAATTACCCAGTCGTATGAAAAATAATATTTTGAGAAAAAAAATTTAACCTGGATAAAAGTACAAATCAGGCTTTTGTACAGTCAGACATTTTTACATGCTTTATGTGCATGACACTTATTGGTCATCAGAAAACATCACATCAACAATACAACCTCTACTGACTGACAGAAACACAGATACATGGTTCTTTCCTTAACTATTTATGGGATCATCTAAAGTTTGAGTGATGGTGACATGTGAGTCTTAGCTAGTTTAGTTTCAAAAAAGCACAAATGAGTGTGATTGTCAGCTGTCTATATACTTTCAACTATTACATAATTGTTGTGAATTCATTTATAATATAAAGTCATGAGTATAAAAGAAACATCTGTTCTATATACGTACATATTAGATAATCAAATACAGTGGAATCTTGGATTGAGAGTAACATGGTCTGCGAGCATTTTGCAAGAATATATATTTATTTTTTATTTATAAATTTTACCCTGTTTCTTAAGCGAGGTCTTGATATACGAGTACTGTAGTATGCATGCACTTTGTCTGCCGAGCGTCACCTGATCACAACTGAGCCAATGGTTCTTTTCTCACTTGCGCTGTGGGATTGTGGGTAATCGTCTCCCACGCTAAGTCTCAGTGCACGTGCGTCACTCATATAGTCAACATTTACGCGTGAATGTACTGTTTACTAAAACATTTTGACCATGTGTGCGGGCATAAATCATTTTTGTGTCCAAGTGTAGTGACTGTTCCTAACTGTACTGCAACAACAGCCTTTGTGGAGAAAAAATAATTAAAAAGACTGTAGCAGTGTGGGAGATCAATCTGTTTAAAGGAGTGATTCTGTTAGACTGTGTGAGTGTGGCCTATTTACGGTGGCGGAGAAGTGCAAAACAAAATAACAAAACCGAAAACAAAATAAACTAAAAAACAAACAAACAAACAAACAAACAAAAACTCAAAAACATAATAACCAAACTGACAACAAAAACTCGAAAACAAAATAACAAAGCCGAAAACAAAGTAACAAACTCGAAAACAAAATAAACAGAACGACAATTCAGTCAAACTGGGAAAGGAAGGAATAGTTTGCTTCATTTAAAAAAAAAGATAAAATAACATTATCAGATGTGTACCTGAAATTGCTTCTGTGACTGGTTTTGAATATAGGTTTTGGCAGGCAGTTCCCCTCCTCTCAGTACTGTACTGTACTTTCACCCATGCTGATAACTGACAGTTAGTTTAATTACAGGTTATTAGAACACATGTGATGCGGGTGATACATAGATTAACATCTTAGTGCCGTTACTGACTATTTTATCACCTCTCATGGAATAAATCAGATTATTTGTTCAGAACTAACTATTATATAATTCTGAGTAAAATGAAAGAATAAAAGATTTCAGGCTGTCTTGAACATAAATTAATCAATAATGCTTGAAGTGTAAAAGGTTGATGCCTACAGTATATACTGTCAGCTATGATAAGAATATAATTCTTAGTGATCCAAATGCCCACCATCTCTAGGACCTTTCTGATTTGTACAACATTCTCATTTTCTATGACTCATAAACGAGTCCATACAACTTCATTCTTTTTTTTTTCCAGGATATGCGGAAACACTTGTAAAGGTTTACATTTGCCTTTATCTCACATGACCTGCAGTTTAAACTCGGCAGCACAGCTTGCCAGAGTGACTGCTCATCTGTAACGCTGCAGATGGGTGCACTCACACCTGCAGCAGGCCTCAGGACACTGAACGGTGTATATGCGGGAGATGAAAAAGTGCGGTGGAGGAAAGGACATTTGAAGTGAGAAATCAGCTCTCGCAGGCTCCAGCTCACCCTCCTCTTGTGCCCAGAGTGTGAGAAGAGTCGGCACATCTGCTCCTCTCCATATACAGACCTTTAACGCAGCCTGCTTCCTGTCTCTCTTCTCTTGCCAGGATATATATATATGCATGCATAAGGGCCATTTCCCTGTAAGTGTTCCACTTCAGGCTGCAATGACTGTACTTTCACACTGTATGTTGACTAAAAATGACAGATAAAAAAAAAGAACAAAACAGTTAATTTTAGAATAATGATGTCATGTCAAGGAGAAAGACAGGTTGATGTAGTGATGGTAAATAATCAGAAGCAAAACCATTTGGAATCATCAGTACTACAAGGGCCTGTGCATAGTTTATACGGGCAGTTAGAGGCTCATCTGTATCAGACATTGCTGCTTACTCCAGCATTTAACAAGCTCTGCCTTTATTTCCATCTGTGTCCTATACATCTCTTCTCAGACAGATGTTCCTGCACTGAAAAGGGGATAAATCCTGATCCTGTGATTAGATGTCATCAAAATCATTTAGAGGGCCTATATTCATGAGTGCACACTAAGAGTTTATTCTAAGGGTAGTTAGATAATAAGGGTTCTTAACCTCCTAAATGGCTTCTTGGGAAACACTATGCTGGAAGGTTCTACTTAAAATCTTTTTTTTTTTTTAATTTTTTTTTTTTTTTAAAGATTTCTTGAGAGGAACAACCCAAAAGCCTTACAGTTACTAAAATATCTAAAATTTATGTCATGGGCAAATTTGCGTATTGACTAAATTGTCATTATCTTTTTACATTTTAAGACATATTATAAACAGGAAAGACACAATAGTTTTTTTTTTTTAAACAATTATCTACCAAGAAAATGAAGCATGTCAGTAGTTATTTTAAAAATAGACATAAACTAGATGGTGATGGTCATTTGGAACAATACTGATCAGTGATTGGTGATTAAGAACCTAGGCCCATATAAGCACAACTCGGTCAAGCTCTACACCCTTGTGGTGAGTCTAACAAACCTGCTGTCTCAGCTCTTATAACAAACAGCTGTGATGTGTGGTGGAAAGCTGGAGATGCAAAACAGCTGAAAAATTACTATTTTATTATGATAAATTTTTATATGGTCATTAAAACTAAATCTAACAACACAGTGGCCAATATGTATTTTAACTGACTCATTAGTACTGAGACTCTGGGACACTTTGTATATATGTGTTAGATCCAAGCTGACATTGGCATCAAACGCTCTCGGTGTAACTCAGAATTCAGATACAGTATAGAAGCCAAGGACTACAACGCCCAACACCAGACCATCAAAGTCACCAGAATTTTACCCACACACACATGAAACAGTGTCAAAATCACACCATGCTATAAACAGAACTAGCAATTATCACAAAGTATACGCTCATCCAAAATTATACCAAGCCTTCAATGCCGTCATTAAAATTTTGGGTTTGACCCAGTTAGTAACTGTTTACCAGTTCAGTTTGGACCAGTTTAGCCAGTTGTTGTTTGACTGAAACTTTTTCTTGTTTTGGATTACATCCTTGAATGTCAAATTGTTTATACCGCTTTATCCTGTATTCAAGGTCACAAGGGGCCTGGAGCCTATCCCAGGAGACTTGGGTCACTAGTTGGGGTACACCCTGGACAGGGTGCCAATCCATTGCACACACACTCATTCACACACTACGGAAAGGCAATTAGCCCAACTTGTAGGTCTTTGGACTGTGGGAGGAAACTGGAGTACCAGGAGGAAACCCACCAAACACGGGGAGAACATGCAAACTCCATCCACACAGAGACGGAAATCGAACCCAGACCCTGGAGGTGCAAGGCGATAGTGCTAACCACTACACCACCATGCCGCCTGTCGTTGAATGTTTTTTTAATAAATACTTTTGTATCAGCAAATATAAAGTGTGTGATATTGTCATACTTAATTATAATTTGATATTTTAAAACCCAATAAACCATCATATAATTAAATAGTATATTAATGTTATACTGTATTATTTGTAACTACTTTATGTGAAGAAAAAAAAACACCACCTCATTTTGGTTGTAAACTGTTATTGGGCATTGTGGAATACTAGGGTAATTAGATTTTTGCATTATTTGAAACAGTTGGTCGATAGCCAGCTCTTATATAGAGAGACAAAAACAAAGATACAAACTCGGTCTGTGCACATGAATTTCCTATTAGTGTAGGTCACTGAATTAATTTGAGAATGCCATTCGTTGCAGCTCCTTCTGGGTCTTGTTGCACGTGATGGGTTACATTTTGCTGGCAGAATGACCTGTGCTGCAAGTGGTGTGTGTGTGTGTGAGAGAGAGAGAGAGAGAGAGAGAGAGAGAGATTTTCAAATACAGAGACAGGCTTCTATTTTATTTCCTGTCAAAAACAACCTAATGTGTCGAATAATTAAATACATCACAGTGTGCGGAAGGATACATGCTACACATTTACGAGAAGAGCTTTTCATTTCCCTCTGTGGCTGATCCTGTCTGAATGTAGGACATGAACAAATGACCCCTGTAAGTGTAGCGGACCATCCAGAGGGAACTCGGCCAATTCAGAAGGTGGAAAGTCCATTAAAAGATTAATGTAAGGCAGTAGCCAGGATCCTTGTGGACTTGTTAGGCACTCATCGGAATATAGATGGCAAATTAAATTTATGAGCCAAAACGCGATATATGCTTCCGCACACTAAGCAGTCATTTATTTAAAAAAAATAATAAAACATAAATAAAATATTGATAAATCTTTTAGTTTAAACATAATAATGTATGAGCTTTCTGTATAATACTCTAAATACAAAAATTATTCTGTTTTGTTTCTTTAATTACTCTTTCTTCGTGACTCTGCTCTTGCTATTATAATAATAGTACTGGTTAATTCATATCATGCCTCTCTTGAACCCAAGGTTTAGAAATCGCTTGTGGTTGTTGTTGCTACCTAATTATCCCCGTACAGTACTTCAGCAATACTCTACCACATCTGTTCATCTACTGTATGCACCATCAATTAGGCATCCCACTAGCATCTTTTTCATATTTATTAGCTTTCTAGTAGAGTGGAGTGGAGCAGAATGCACATTTTACTGTTACTGACATTACATTTATACACAGCAATGAGCTGGCATTTAGTGCAGAAAAGGGTTTGCCATAATTTGCCTTTTGTAAAGATTCCTGTCAGTGGCAGCCTGGCACTATAATCTTTGTCTTCAGAACACGTTTCACACATGCACACACCTATACACACACAGGAGGTGTTCCTGTTAGGTGCACATGAAACAGTTACTCGCTCTAGATTGCAGGAAACTATGTGTCTGTGATTGAAACTGTGAGTCAGTCAGGATAACAGAATTCATTTCTGATGAAACTGCAGCATCTCTTCTTTCAACCTATGCCCATTCAACCTCTTTACTGTTGCCAACATATTCATTTGCAGTATGTAATCCACACAAAAAAAGCCATAATCAAATAGTACAAAGATATGAGGCAGCACTAATAACAGCTGTGACACGCCATTTCACACCCATCTTCACAGCACAATGTTTTCTGTCGTTACTATCTGCTGCTCACGACATGTAAAAATGTCAACAAAAAACTTTCCCTGTTGTGGACGAAGATCAAATGATTTTTAAAGTGATCTTTTTTTTGTCACAGTGAGCACCTTAAGAAATTAAAAGTATTCACCTTCAAAAGAAGTCACCTTCACTTATAAAATCCAATCTCATTTACATTCTTTTAAAGAAACAAGTATACCAAGACCTTCAATTGATTTTTCCCAAAAACATGTAGAATAGGTATAAAGTCTAAGACTATTTCTTCTAATTTTAATAAGTGATGTTGAGGTATCCTCTAAAATCCTTTGGTAGCCATAGAAACTGAGCAAACCTTTTCATTAAAAATGATGAAAGAGGTAGCATTGCCGCCTCTCAACTCCAGGGTCGATGGTTTGATCATGAGCTAAGTTTACTGTCTATGTGAAGATTTACCTCTGTCCATGTTGGTACAGTATGCTTTGGGTTCGCCAGATTCCTATCACCTCTTACAAACATGAAATGCTAATTTGTCCCTGAGTATATATATATATATATATATATACTGTATGTGTGTGTGTAATGGATTGTTGTCCCAAATAGGCTTGATTCTGTTTTATGTCCAGTGTTCCAGGATAGGCCACCAAAACCTTTCTTCTATATCAACCTTGGAAAACCATGTTTGTATTGACCTTGTTTTGTGAACAGAGGTGTTGCTATGTTGGAACATGCTTGGTCCTCCCTATTCCATTAGAGGAAAATATTAATTCTACAGAATCAAAAAGTCATACTAAACAATTGTGTGCTTCCAAATTTGTATTAAAGGATTGGAAAAGGCCCACATGTCGTTGTAATCGTCCGGTGTCCAAATACTGTTCCCCATAAAGTATACCTGAGTCCATTTCCATGTAAAACCCATGCTTCTGTTGCAGTGAATGTTTTTTTCATTTTTTTATTTAGTCTGTAAAGCTGCTTTGTGACAATGAGCATTGTTAAAAGCGCTATATAAATCAAACCAAATTAAATTGAATAAACTCACCAGGATGCCCTTGTGATTTCCATGATCACACCTATACATGACTTGTACGATGCTTATATTGAGACTCTATTATAATAATATTCTAATAAGCAACGTCCTCTATTTCCTGTCTTTGACCCCAATTCAAGAAATACCAAAGCTGCATTGTTCTGAATTGAATAGAATTACCATTTTGCCATCCTTTGTTGGCCACTGATGGGATATATCATTTGCTTCTTGTTTTTACATTTGCTTCTTGTTAACAGTTTTGAGCACCACAGAGACCCAGAATGTCAGGGCTTACTGTATAGTAAAAGTCACTGACCCTTTCTATAATGTCAAAATCCCTCTATCTGTTGTCAACCAGTGAGGATTATCCTTTTGTTCTGGCTCCCTGCGAAAATCCTTCTTTAGATGATCTTAGGTACGTTTTATTTGCTTTAACGGTCTTTGACATTTGAGAAAAGATCAGGACAACTGTGTGTATGCGGCATACTAAACTGCTGCTGTGCTTCAATATGCAGCTTTATTATTTGAACCTCCTGTGATAAACTGTCATTAAATTTAAATCCCATAATTATTAAACATCTATGTATGTTGTAGAAGAAAAAACAAAAAACTCAGTTTTAAATTGCTAAAGGTAGTTGAGTGGTAACCAAAAAATTAACTATGGAACTGTGATGTATGACATCAAATATCAATCTTTAGCAGTTAACCTATACTGTAAGTGTGACAACCACCTCTTTTGCCAAAGTACTCAAAATATAAATGGGTAGCATGGCTATTTTACTGAGCCAGCCTAAATACAACCCCTACATTAACTTAATTACGTTTAGTTTGTGATTATAATGCTAGATTTTATGACTGTTTTATACTGCTCATGTTGGCATGGTGGCTTAGTGGTTAGCGCTATCGTCTTGCACCTCCAGGGTCGAGTTTTGGTTCCTGCCTCGGCGTCATGGGGTTCGTACAGTATGTTCTCCCTGTGCTTGGTGGGTTTCCCCTGGGTACTCCGGTTTCCTCCCACAGTCCAGAGACATGCATGTTAGACTAACTGGTGTTCCCACATTGCCCATAGTAGAGTGCGTGTGTTTGTGTGTGTGCCCTGCAATGGCACCTAGTTCAGCGTGTATCCCACCTTGTGCCCTAAAGTTTGTGCCCCCCCCCCCCCCCGCGACTCAGGCTAAAGCGGTATAGACGATGTGAGTGTACAGTTCATACACTGTACATGAACATGAACAATGTACATGAACACTGTACATGAACATGAACATATTATATCCCACCAGAGCTTTACAATGTTCTAAAGCACTGTTCTTTCTTTTACAAATATCTTGTTCAAAGCAACATCACTGCGTGGTTATAGAAAACCTGCAGCTTTTATTTAAAAAGCTTTAAAAAGCCAAATAAGGTTTGCTTTAGGTTACTGAGGTTAAGATTAGCAATAGATATAGGCATATAATTAATTATCTGCATTAATAATTCAGGGAAAGTAAGACGTGTGTGTGTGTGTGTGTGTGTGTGTGTGTGTGTGTGTGTGTGTGTGTGTGTGTGTGTGAGAGAGAGAGAGAGAGA